>NMRB01001802.1:115673-150208 GCA_002633025.1 Notospermus geniculatus | reverse complement strand
GATCGATTTTTTTCTCTGACTGCATTTAGAAGTTGCTCTTATACGAATGAATAGAACTCAGTACGCGTGCACTGAGATTTGCGAGAAAGGCGTCGCCATGTGTACAATTTCAACGCTCTGGATAAAAATAGCCTAATGTAATTAAATTTCTAATGCTAATTATTACTAATGGATGGTACGCAGTGGAGAACGGGGCATTATCCTAAATCACAATCCTCCGAAAAACAGACGTTAAAGTGCCACTGTATGGATGAAGTATGTTTCAGTCAGTAGCCCTCCCTCCCCTGGCGGCGGAATCTGGAACCAACGTTGATAAGACTGGTGTCCTGTCCAACCATCAGAGCCCGTGGTAAAACCTAGGCTAGACTGATACTATGTCGAAACGTTGGCTGACAAATAAAATGGCCGCCGTCTTTTCCATCACTTGAGAAGTTCACCGCGCTGTCATAGCGTGACCAACCCTTCATCAAGTAAGGTACCCTGCTTCAACTCATTCTTTTATATGTGGCAACAGTCTCAATGCCTAATTATATTGGTAATTTAGATCATTCAAATTGATAGATTTGAACAGTTTTGAGCATGCATGAAGGAGGTCCTTTGCTCCAAGTCCAAACGATGGGTTTCATCAGCTTTTGACGTCATACCGACACCGTTTGGTTGGCTGTGTAGAACTAGCTATTGGTCGCGCGGATACAATGCCGCAGTCTCCGTGTGCAGGTAAACCTGGTGCTGTTATTGATTTCTATGTAATGAAAGCTTGTAGCAGATGAGAAATTTATCGATTTTTCGCGTGTACTAAGCGAGGAATGACTGCTCAGTGCAAGTGTCCTTACTCCGGAAGCTGTCACACTATGAGAGATGGTAAACACGGACAACTCACGCAACGGGTTGACAACATGCATGTCATGTACACGTCCATGTGTGCATTAATTTACATGAAATCGTTTTTTAAAAATAGTGCAGACGGAGCAAATTAATCGAAAAAGTAAAAGAATTAAATTTGCGGCTGCAGTATTTTTTTATTTATTAAAGATTCGTGGGTTTACAACAAATAAATCTTATAAAACATAGATCATAACACAAATAAACAATAACTTGAAGATCCCCCCATACATCTAGACTGGTCCCCTGTCCTCGTATTAGCGCAGCGGTTCGAGGACAGGGGACCAGCTACTGTATCGGGCCTAAATGCGGCCGCATGCGCACATATTTTTTCATTTCTTCGTTTTTTTCTTAAAGATATCAGGATACCTCGGAATCTTTCGAATCATATCAGTGGTAGGCCTAATTTTTTGCCGAAAATGATACATTTACTGAAATTCACAGCACGTGATATCTATAGTTAGCGTTTCCTCCCAAGTATTCCTGACGTACCACAACCACTTGACTGACATTTGGGTCGAGTTCATTGGAAGAAGCAGGTCTTACGAGTGGATCGATTTCTGCTTGGTTACCAACGGCTGCGGAGAGATATGAAATTGACGGGATCTCATGTCATATCTATTTCACTTACAAACGAGCATCCTTGGACTGTTTTACCAGATATCGGACACCGTTAACTGCGCATGCTCAGAATCTGAACAAGCGGTTTATAAGATAGTCTCGGTCACCCAGCCGCTAATTGCGAATCTGGGGAGTTAGAGTAGACATAGACGCAGGGTCTCTTATCCTCGGACCGCTCTGCTAAGACGTATTAGCGAAACGGCTCGAGGACAGGGGACCAGTCTACAGTTGCTGGAGCAAGAGTGTGGACAAAACGGTTGGCTGCGCGAGACTATCTAAAGGCCTACAAGAAAACATTATTTGTATTGTGTTTCTCTAGCGCTGCAGGTGTCAAGGGACGAGCTTCCCAAAAGGGCAGTTCAACTGATGGAAACTTCAAAACTCACAGACACAATTTCCAATCTGGCAGCACGAATTTGTGCTGCCATATTTAGGAGCGGAAATCATAGGTTTGCTATGCCGGTCACTTGACGACAGAACTGGGATTCGAACCCACGTCTCCACATTAGGAGCGTGAGAAGATCGCACACACAAGAATTTGTATTGCGTGCTACCAGCAAGCTAGAAGCATATGTCAGTGACACGACGTTGTTTGTGTGTTGCCAGCTTTATCCGTACACGAATCTTGCTTAGTGGCCCATTTCCTACATTTACAGAACTTCCATGACTACCACACAATCAATTCTGCCGTATCCGACAGCTCTAGCAGACAATTACATGATTTGATCATTTATTCACGCAATATAGCTGTTTTTCCGTTGGGAGTTGATCAAAATCAATTTGCTCATCACAAATTGGCGGGTATTGAAAGTGAAAGCAGAATCTTGGCAGCCGAATCATATGTAATTGGTAATTATTGTTTAAACTGGAGCATTGCGAATCACTTTGCTTTACGAAAAAGGGGGAAATCTGACATTTGAAGCTGGTAGCAGACGAGAACCAGTCTATCTACCAACTTAGACTGCTCCCCTGTCGTACCGATCCGTGCCTACGACAGGGGACCAGTCTATCTACCTACTGTAAAATACCGCGGGTGATATTGCAACTTATAGGTGTCAGCACTGTCAGAATCATGGTTATACTTGGGCGCCATCTGAAATGTCGTGATCTCTCTCTAGGTACTCTGGAGTAGTAATATCAGAAATTGAGAATTTGGATCTAAAGCTGCGTTTACCGGACAGCCGGAATGTGGAAGCGGTATATGCTATGCATTTTCGCAAACAATATATCGCTTCCGCATCCCGTATACCGCATTCCGGATGTCTGGTAAACGCAGCTTCAGGCGGAAGTCGGACAACGGACAAAGTAAAAATGAATGAAAACCAACTCATATGTGAGAAGAAGTGATTTTGTGTCCGCCCCGACAGCCAACCAGGACGACACATCTGATAGAAAGAGAGACGTGACCAGAGGCAAGAATGCCATTCATGTTATGCTAATCTGATTAAAACAGGACCTCAGGCAGAATGGAGTGTACTTATTGAAATTTTTACATTGCCACACCAGACATATCATGTCTAATTGGAATATGGATCAGTACGTATCGAATTTAGATAAAGAAGTACAAAATTACTTAAACCATGCAAGAGACGGATCACAAATTTAGTACACGAGTACCCAGGGTACCAGTCTGTTGAGTGCAAGCGGGGTGGTTGTCTCCGCGATCTAATAAAACACAATACAAGTAGGCCTATTGAAATTTCTGTTGTTAAAAACACAATAAACCAATATAATATTGAAATATCAATAACAATATCAGATATCCAACATAGAGCACAAAAAAAGAAACACAAATTTTGGACCCCAACCGGGGTCTTCCTCAGGCACTTTCTAGTAGAGATCCCAGTGCCCTAGGAAGACCCCGTTTGGGGTCGAAAATTGGCAAAATTCGGAAACGATTTTATGTTTACTATCAATAACAATATCAAAATTTCAATGTACATGTATAATGACAAATGTAAATACATGTAATAAATATAATAATGAAATAACATGCGAAAAAAGAATTAGAAAATTTCATCTCTTGGGCGGGGCCTGAAACCACTCCAAACTATGAAATAAATTTCACTGTTTGAGACTGAAAACTGATGTTTCTAAAGCGAATTCTCGCTCTCTGTCAAAAACATAGCCACCGTAAAGAAAATTACCATCACAAGATATTAAACTTTCAAGATCTTGCATAAAACTTTGAATAATGCAAAACTTTTTCTCCTTGGAGAGAAATTATACGTTCATTGCTGACTCCACCCGACCATTACGGCGTTAGTGCAACTGTACTGAGATTTGTAAACAAGATTATTAGCAACTTCAAGTAAAAGGGTTGGAGTTTCCTTGATGCGCTCCCCCAGGGGGATAACGGTATTCTTTACCTTTGTGTGTTTTATTATTCTTGCATATTCATTATGTTTTACCATGAATATGTATAGAAAATGTAAGTGAAAAACATGTGTAGAAGTAGTGTCAATAGTAAAATAAAATAAAATAAAATAAAATAAAATAAAATAAAATAAAATAAAATAACACAAAATAAAATAAAATAAAATATGTTTATTTAATTTTCTTATATTCATGGTTTTACTTCTATTTGTATGCGCTTTTGCATAGTAATGGTTATTTGCTCTTGTGTGCACTTTTGTATGTTACATTCATTTGTGTATTTGTATGTTATATTTGTTATATTTGTGTATTACATGTACTTTTGTATGCTACATTTGTGTATTTACTTTTGTATGCTACATTTGTGAACATGTATATACATGTACTTTTGTATGCTACATTTGTGTATATTTGTGTAAATATTTTGTATATTTACTTTTGTATACTTTATTTCATTTACTTTTGTATGTTTTCTTTTACTTTGTCGTTGATGTTGTGTGTATCCATCTTCCAGGTTGCTATATTCCGTTTCGTAAAACAAACTCGTCCACTCATGGTAAGTTCTAGTTGGTTTATAGTAAATACGAACGCTTGCTGCCTGGGTTCCACGGTGCCTAACCCCACCTATCGGTGTATTCTTTATTTCTCGGTGGAGGGAGCTTCATCTGATCTATCCAGTGTGAAATTAAAGGGTGGGGAATTCCATGTATTTCAATTTTTCTGAACCCAGTATACTCTCCTAACACAGCCCCAGGTGGACTGGAAATGTTTGTAAATCCTGCTTGATTAATCCAGTCCCAAAGCGTCAGCTATTTCAGACTAGGATTACCATGTTCAACATTGACAAGCGCTGAAAGAACGGTTGTATTGATTATCCTGTCCCGAGCTGGCGTGTATGGCTATCTGCAATGTATCACCCTCGAACGGGGAAACCACTCAGCGAGCTCAGTACAGCTGTACTTAGAATGGGAGATGTGGGCAGGAGGTGCTGCCAGCTGGTGTCGTCCGCTTCGTGACGATCAAATGTGATAATTTTATGAGAAATCTTGCAAATCAGTCACCGGGATCTAATGATGACCTCATGCAGTCGAGTTCAACATCTGATGAACTATTAGACGCGAAATCTTCGCCTCTGGAGGTCGGAATCGCGTTACAATTTGCACCAATACAAAGCTGATGAAATGCTGATTTTCAAATATGGCCGCCATTTTCGTAGACTGGTTCCCGTCTTTGCGGCTATACCACAATGGGAAAGAGCGTCGCGGGAGTATAGCGGGAAACAGAGGAACCAGTCTAACATTTTCGCCATAGATTTCTACCTCCACACGGAGAATAGCGTTCCGATAATAAGACCGCAGCAATCATGTCAGACGCTAGAGGGCGCTGATCAAAATATCATAGACATCCATGAATCCAAGGAGCTGTTGGTTTCTGGGGACGAGATTGAGACCGCAGCTGAAGGGAAAACGAGGCTGTGTCGTCTGCTCAAACACCGCGGATTTCGAAAACACGAGCACGATTTGTCGCCGCAAGACGGCGCTCGTGCGTGGGTTGCTAAGGGAAACCGGTGGCTGNTTTGAATTTAAAAAAATTGTATTGTCCAGAAACAGACTGGCTTCAACACAGTGCCAGTTTCAACCCGAACAAGTGATTATTAAAAAAACATGGTATTTTGGCCAAATTTCAAACTTTTGCCAAAAAACACAGTTGTGTAATGATTTCAAGTTTTATGGTCTTAAAAGGTGTCCTAGTGGCTCTAGATTATGCGCATGAAAAGAAAACGTGGCTATGAAAAATATTCATTGAGATATGCCGGAAAATTAGCTGGGCATTTATTATTGACTAAGGGTGTACATCTGTGTCCGGGCAGATCTTTTCATTAATACCCATCCGGGTAATACCAAAATCCGGAATAAGCCAGCCGCCGGGCATCCTTTTGTCATCAGAACCCAGCCATGGTTTATTTTTCTCAGTTTTTTCCCGTTCTCCCTGGAATTCCCGCCTATTTTATTCACCGTCTGACACGACTGAATAGACCACTGAATGTTTCCATCAAGTGATAGCTTCAGAAATAATCCTGGCTTCATCCTTGGGAAGAAACTCTGTCCAGGGTGAGCGAATCTGACGGCCCTGATGTCAGTAGAAGAAACACACGCCAACGAATTCTTCGGAGAGAGCCCCATCTCCATGACAACGCTTCGCGTATTGATCAAGCGACGAGGCACTGGCTTCATCTAGCAGTGGTTATGGGAATGGAAGGATCTTAGTACACGTGTACTTGATTCCGAGGGCGCTGACATAAACACAGTGAGGGTCGACATGTCATCGTAGGGTTAGTCCAACTGCGCAGTTGGTTTGCGATATACATGTACGCAAACTCTCTGAAGGGGTTTCGCAGGAACGCTCTCTGGGAGTGCTTTACAGTGAATTCCAATGTGAAAGGGTTTCCATTGGTAATTCTGTTCAAATTCAATAGGAGCTGTCAGTCAGTTGACCAATAGGAGTCACTAGGGTAGGGGACCCAATCATGGTTGATTGAGCACCAATCAGGAGAATTTTATAGTGTATTGTTCCGCTAGAACTTTGCTGCCATCTTTTGGCGATAAGCGCGCGGCTGACTGCTCCTATCACTGCCGAGTCGCCTCCGAGCACTATCAACTGGTCTGAAAGGATCAAGTGATGCGCTGAATGAGCTGCTTCTTGAGTTCCCCAGAAAGGTTTCTGGAGAGACTGGGGTAATAATGTGAAGCGCTTTGAGACTGTATTACTTGTACACGTGTACATTGGAAAGCGCTACGAAAGCGCTATAAAAGCTCCTGGCCACCAAGATAATGTATCACGACTTCATTGTTTACATTCAATGTTTGTAAACATGGATGTTTACATTATGTTATTTTGGACTTTTGGGACATGCCAGCCCACCAAATTGAATACTTTCAGTATCAAAAGAATTTCTAGAGGGGCAGGCCACCAACAAATTACTCATAAGACAAAGAAAGACTGGACATAAACAAACAAAATGTAAATAAACAATGATTTTCGTGGCCCGCGAAAATATCCGTGATATATTATCTTTAATATGAGCGGAAATCGCTTCCTGTTGGAGTTTATCCATGATACACACCAACGCTGGAAAGAAAAACCAAAAAATCAAACGAAAAATATTGTCTAATAGCATTAAACTGGTGTAACCATAACCTCACATGACATGATACCACTTTATTTACCATATAATCAACTAATAACCGATAGATCGATAAGGTCGTCAGTAACGAGACCCAATACTGTGCGGGTGTAACCCCAGGGTGAATTATCTGTCCTTTTTCTAATCAACACAGTAGCCCCGGGCTTGTTCATTTCATGCCATCATCGCCGATCTCATTTTTGCGTCGCGTTGTTAATAGCAACGACATCCGGGCATCTACCGTTGACAGCCTTTGGTATTTTATGATCACATTCAAAAGTGTCATTGCCTCGCGTTTCGACGAATGATCGACTGATATGCAAGAGCTGGTATCAAAATATCAGATTTAAAACGTAACACCAAGTATCGTTTTAAACGACAAACAGTACGCTGAGATAAACTCCAGCCGCAGTTTCGAACCGCTTCCCGTATTACCCTCCGAAACTGCTTCCATTTATGCAATTCTCAAAAGATGACCAATAGGTGTCACTGGTTCGTGTCAGAATCAGCGCTGTGAACTAGCTAGCCAATCAGTGATTCGCTTTCAGGGCCACTTTAGGGTCGTAGCAAGAGATGATCTTTGCGACACGTGCCTCTCGACAGGCTCGGCGTCTTTCAACCAATCAACGCACGACTTACGGGGGCGTCGATTCAACTGTCAATAGTGGCTTTTGATTAAGGCGTCGTCCGCGCCGTCTTTTGGTGATACCGCAGTTTTTCCGCCAACAATGAACCAGACTATGACTTAAAAGTTTCCCACAAAAAATAGCGTTGTTCTTTGAATGATTCCTTTCCCGTGGCCTTACATGTATTCCATTATATCTTGCAGGGAAGAAGACAATTCTGAAATGCATATCGGGAAATTTTCAATCTGGCCACCTATCGGCCATCATGGGACCATCGGGCGCGGGAAAGTCGTCACTGATGAATATTCTGGCTGGATACAGGTAAGTGAACTAGGCTACAAGATCGCCTGCACGGAACAAGAGTAACGTATGTAGGTACACATACATGTACAGGCCACCTCGTCAGTAGCAACACACCGGCAATCCGGCCGGCCCCTGGATTTATGGAGCTTTTGTCCCCAGTGACTAAAAAATCAATCGAAATTGTAGTTATGGCGACTCTTAGCGAGCAGCTCGTGAATAAGCTATTACTGTTCGACCACATGTGCCATCATATCAGACATCTACTCGAATCTCGTTAAACGTGTGAACAGCACGGTGGTGCAATGGGGAGCGCCAATTGGTCACGTGATGACTACTGATAGAGCAGACGAGACACCTAGCGTTGACCTAGGCCCATTGTTCGAGAGATGCGGTTCACCAAGCACGGCCAATCACACCTTGAATCGTCATGAATAATAGGTGGCATTGGTGTACTATCAGTTCAAAACCACGCGTATATTCTCGCGTGGTCTGCGTGATCGGTGTTCCCTATACACCAAAATCACAGTTGTAAGGTCAGACATGTCTGACATTGCCGGAGTCCAGCTTCTCCTGTTGGTGATGGTCGGCACTGCTCACCACACAGCAGGCTGTTGATATCTTCGAATCAAAGTCCTGACAATGACGCTTTTGATATTATAATGTTGGAGGAGCTAGACCCCAGTGGCAAAGCCAGATCTCTGTGTCCGTAGGCCTACAATTGCGAATTTGATGTAGGCCTTCTTCATCGGCCATGCACTTCAGCGTAACAAGAAACACTGGAATCTGGAAATGCTAGCAAGCACTTCTGGTCCATAGAAAAAAAATGGCAATGAAGTCGATTGGAAAGAAGTGGATCCCTGACATATATCGATCTCGACGGGTGACGCCTGGGACGTGAAAATTGACTTGCTGCATGGACAGCTCCGTGGCCCCAAGGGATATACCACATGATCGCCGAGTTATGACAGCACTGACAATCCAGTGGACAAGTAATTATTGGAAATAGCTTGATTTGGCTGTGTTTAATCCTGAAACTGGTCCGACTTAGTGGACCACTTTGCCATGGGGCCATCTATGAGAGAAGTTTCAAACGAAACCAGCGCTGATCTTTGTAAAGCCAGCAGCACACCAGGCGATATCACAAGCAGTCTGCTCGCCATTGAGCAAAATGGGCTGTTGACACCAGGTGTGCCCTGGACAGCGATGCGTGGAATCTTCTCGCCAGCGATGCTTACCCAAGACCAATAAGCTAAAATTGATTTAAAAAAAGACCGGATAACATAACAAACAGGTGATGAGGGACGCAACACATCGAAAAAACAAGAGCAGTCGAAGAAAAAATTCCAAAAATGTCCCTCCCCGGCCGGGAATCGAACCCGGGTCTCCCGCGTGACAGGCGGGGATACTCACCACTATACTACCGAGGATTACACGCCCATTAACTGCAGACACATCATGAACCCTCATGCTCAAACGCCGAATAAAAGGACTGCGCCGGATTTTGCCGATAGAAAATGGATGTGTGGCACCTTGTTGCTTAAAGGCGCCTCTCCACGTGACAGTTTTCTATCGAAAGTTTGCTGTCAGATATCTGACAGCAAACTTTCGATAGAAAACTGTCACGTGGAGCAGCGTCTTTATTGTAGGAGGACATACCTACAAAAATGTCACCAATATCTTCCCAGTTGACACACCGGAACAGCTCCGTCACGTCTCCCTTTTTCTCTTCAGAACTCGCAATGTCACCGGTGACATTCTGATCAACGGCAAAGAAAGAAATCTCCGTAAATTCCGCAAGATGTCCTGTTACATCATGCAAGAAGATCAGCTCCTTCCCCACCTGACGGTCGAGGAGGCCATGATGTGCTCGGCGAACCTCAAACTCCAAGAATCTCTCAGTACGGCAGAGAAACGGAAGGTGGTAAGTTGACTGTACGATGGCGATCTCTGCATCATGCGGCCGCCGTTTTCCCAGCCTAGTGCAGCCAGGCTGGCGCGTACGCGACGCGTCGTGCGGGCGTTCCGCCAATCAGATTCTTCGGTAGGTGTTTCAGTCGTGTTACCGCCTCCCTAATTGGTTGAACGCTTTCCGTACGTGTTGCTTACGGGTCAGTCTGTCACCGCCTTTATACTGCAAGCACGAAGAAAAAAAATTGAGTATTTACATCCTCTCAGATGCATTTTCCTACATTTGACACCGCAATAACTTCGCTTGAAGAGTAAAAATTACCTTTTAGAGGAAAAAATTGCTTTGTCCCTTTTTGCTCNCATTTTTTTGAGCTAACTTGTGAGCTGGGGCCGAGCGTACCCTTGTGTTCGGTGCTATCTTCTTGGCATCGAATGGGTTTGGCGTTGGCGTTCGCATTTCGGATCTTTGCGAAAACTCCCCAGAGTCAGGAATCTAACCGAATGAAATTTCACGTAAATTTTGACTGTGCACACTGCCCTTTCTCTGTATTCCAGTGGTCTCGACAGTTCATCGTGTTTCCAGTGTGTCCTCCTCTTAAAGACACTGGCTCAGGGCGGCAGGACCGTGATATGTACAATCCACCAGCCTAGTGCCAAATTATTTGAAATGTTTGATCACGTAAGTGTCTTCGTTTCCACTCTTTTGAGCGTAGGGTTATATCGTTATAAACGTTCATCTGTCTTCAACACAAATTATCAACAACGTGAACGTCCGCGTTATCGTTAAAGGAGCTCGACGTCCAAGTTGTAAACAAACTGGTTTGTTTACAAACAGTGGCCAGCAAACTAGTTTTATTCCTTCGTGAAGGTGGCAGCACCAGTAGCGCCCCGTGATCGTTAGACTGGTGCCCGGTCCAATGCAACTCACTCACGATATTCACGTCAGTACATATCACCGACAAAGGTGGCAGCACCGCAGGCATCGCGTGGATAGAGAACCAGTGAGTGAGTGTTTACAACTTGGATGTCCAGCTCCTTTAATAGTGACTCATCGTTTCTCAATCTTGCTTGTGGTGCTTCTGGTGGCCTACTCGTTCCTTACACCGACTGCCTAGGACTATTCTCCAAAACCCTTCGTTCCTTCACCATCAGTTCCTAACTTTCCCCAGGTAATTGCACCAAACGTGTTGTATCTTTCAGCTGTTCTTCCTTGCCGATGGCCAGTGTATTTACCGTGGACATGTTCAGGGTTTGGTGCCATATCTCAGAAAACAGGAACTAATCTGCCCATCTTACCACAACCCTGCAGATTTCTGTAAGTACAGAAAACCAATATCAGTAACTTTGTACCTTGGTCGGCGAGTAACGTACCTAGTAAAAGTACATGTACTTAGGCGTGCCTTACCAATCCTGAAGTCCTCCAGAAACCGATAGGCGCAGTCAACCGCGCTTATCGCCAAAAGACGGCAGCAAAGTTCCAGCGGACCAGTACAATAGAAAATTCTCCTGATTGGTGCTCACTCAACTTTAAATAGATCCACTGGCGTTGAATTGGTCAACTGACTGTCAGCTGCTAGGCTTACCATCGGTGCTGCCAACTAGGCTCCGACCGTCGGCGGATCGGGTAGACTTGGTCTGGCGCGCTACCCCAGAAGTTTTCGATGGCAGAAACTGCTGCCTCCCAAGCTTTTCTGCATCTTAAATCGCGGACGCTGTGCGGCAACAAGAAAGATGGCGGCTCTCGCGAAACTGTCACGTGACTGTCATCGAACGGCGAGGAGCCAATGTCAGGATAATAAACTGTTGTTTCTATCTTGCAGTCATGGAAGTGGCCTGCGGTGAACACGGTGACAGAATACCGAAACTAGTCGTGGCAGTGAAAAGCGCATTCTGTGATAACTTCCAAGATTCCATGAAGAAGCCGATAAATACACAATCAGTGGCGCTCCCTAGCGGCGAGATAAAGAACAATGGTGAGATTACTTCCCAAAATGGCGCCCGGTCGACAGGGATTTCTAACGGTCATATACTGAAGCCGCAAGCATTGGAGACAAATGGACTGCTACAAGAGGAGGTAAGTCTGATTGCCCGATTTGGCGATGACAGCTTGCCCTGATTTTTGGTCGGAGAAGTAACGGGCGAAAAATGACCGTCTGTTTGGCAGGTGTTGTTTGACTAACTATGTTACAGGAGAACAGAGATATAGATAAAAACAACTAACTCTGTAGACCTGTGCTAAGGTGCCGTCGTGATACACTAGGTGGCAGCACCTGCCACCAATATGCGGTGCTGCCACCTATTAAGTCGCAACTGCTCCTACCCAAGACTGCAGTGACACGTAAAGGGAAGCGTTAAACCTGCATGAAGTGTGTCCCGTGTTTGATAAAGAACCGTTTCCAACATGATGTTCCCTTGTTTGATGTGCTACTGTTTGGCTTTGCAGAATGGCGAGGCAAAGCTTCTGGTAAGCTCAACCAGATTTTATTCGTGAATCTGTCTCATCGAGAGAGAGAGTCGGCGAGTCGTGTAATTCTTTGAAATAAAACATGGGCGACATGAAAAAATCAAACTGTAATGATTTGAGGAGACGGTGTTGCCGTTAGGTGTGTGGAGGTTGTTCGTTACGAGCCTCCAAGCTCTGACAACAGTGTCCTGTCATCTGAGGTAATCAGTACGTTGGGCGAGGTGTAGGTGCAGCCTGAGAATCTCAGAACAGGTGCGAGGAGGGAGCGGTTGTGAAGACCCTGGGTGCGAGGATGGCATAGCGAATATGAGCGGTGAGAACCACTGATTACCTCAGGATGCGTTTCGTTGGCATCAGTACTTCAAAAGATATGACCAGAACGAGACTAGTTACCGGATTCAGTGCATTACTGCGCCGGCATTTTTACTACTGGCCTGAAACTGGTGTTTCAGTAGGATCGGAAACGAAGCACATGAAGCCACGACTCTCTTCTTCTCTTTGACTCAGATTGTGGTTGTGTGATATAATGTACTAACTTGGCCTGTGTGTCTAAAATAAACCTCTTCCTAACATGTGCCTTGCTATCACTAGGCGTGTTATAGGCCTAAGTAAGAAACTTCAGAAACTCTCTTTAGGCCACCCTCGCGACTGACAAATATTGTCCCTAATTGAGAGGTGTCCTGCTTACAGAGGTCTGCCTGAAATGGCCAATTCAAAACTAAAATTTAATTCTGAATTGGCCATTTCAGGCAGACCAACATTTAGGCCCGTATTCTAGAAGCCTCCTTAAGTCTAAGGTCCACTTTAAGCTTTTGTATTCTGCCCTGCAAACAATAGCTAAAGGTAAACCTTAGACTTGAGGAAGCTTCTAGAATATGGCCCATTTAATGTTGATGTCCTTATAGAAGGACAGCCTCCTGGTAACGGAGTCAACAAGGGGAGTTTCCACCGTACTGTAGTTATCTGTTGTGTCGTTTCCATTAGACCATTTCTATCTACATTGCACCCCTATACCCCCGAATCCTCCGCTCGCCTAATGGTAAAAGCGAGAAATAGGCAATCGCCTTCTATGGCGCGTTTGATCAAGATTTTGACGAACTAAAACGCCATCTACCATAGCCTGCGTTTTTTAACAGAGTTTGTAAAAATCACTTTTTCCTAGAAATCGAAAACTTACCTTTCAAATCGAAACTGTGATTCCAACTCCGACACAAATCATGAAGCGAAACAAACGAACGGTACTCTCTGTTGAAATGTCCAAATTCTCCTGAAGTATGTTAAAGCCCCTCTGTATTGAATTTTACGGTATTTTCAAAGTGTTAGGAGAATGCAGGTAGAGGTAGGTCTCATAGCCTCGTGAAGGCCCCCAAAATGCCAGCCTGATACAGACAAAGGCCCTACTTCAGAAAATCAAGACCTAGTTTAGTTTTCAAAACTAATTCATGAAAAAACTGCAGACAGAGCTCCAATGTATTCAGAGAGAGCATAGTACATTTTACACTTCTACACCAACGTCGGCGAACGTAAATAAGCACTTCCTAAATTGAATACAGTGTGGCTTTAAGTCACTTACATGATTGTATGGATGGGGGACGCCCTCTCAGGAAATGCTCTCCTCTTTTTAAACAGGCAGGCACTTCTTGCACCGTGGAGGAGACCCTCCCCGGGGTGGACAATCTTACAGTTCCCGTCCAAATTGACTACCCGGTAAATTCCTTAATCTATAGTTTTCATTAAATTTATTAGATGCGATTCCTTTAGATGCCATATAGAACAGAGCATGCGCATTAGTGCCAGTATAGTCTACTTCCGGTCTAGAGCGCTGCGCCTGTTTCATTTAGCAAAGAATTGTTGAACGATTGTTTCATAAGAAAACAATGAATTTGGAGAAAGAACAAATTAAGAAGCCGGCCTACGGCAATGGCCTGATGGCTGGCGGCTCGGGAAGTTCTTACACCAGCTCAGCCAAGACCTTCCCGGCCTCAGAACACGTTCCTACAGTGGCCTACGACTACGATTGGTTCAGTTCTCTGTGGGGGTTACAGATTCTACCCCATGGACTAATTACGTCCAATCACAGACGTCCAGAACCTAGTCCCGTTGTTTTTGCAGTTGATGGGATATTGAGTGTGAATTGGTGTGAATCTAGGTTTGCTCTTGACCCACTACAATCGGAGGACGCTATCCTACGATATTTCTCATAACAAAATGACACCGACCCATCTAAATGCAGAATTACAGGTCTTTTCTATCCGTAACTTCTATAAGTCTTATCACTATGCATGTTTTGGTATTATTCACTGCTTGATGAGTGTGAATGAATGGTCAAGAAATGTAACTTTCTCTATTCTTGCTTAAAAGGTTTTTCATTAACAAACAAGCAGGCTTTCTTCTTGACAAAGTTTCATGGTGATTATCTCAGCATATTTACACGGAAGCTGACGATATGTCATTTTGGCCTGGTTCTCTATCCAACTGACAACTCGGAACATGCCATCGTTCATTCGTCCGTGTAGCCCGCGGGAAAAGCTCAGAAGATACTCTCGGTTGTAGCTGTAATAGGCAGACTGCACCCCTACCCTTTCCCATGTTGATGTGAACATGGCAACAACCACTTCTCCAAAGGATTAAACCCCCTTTCTCCAAAAGGATCAAATATTTTCATATTTTTCCACCTGCGATACTGGATCATGATATTTTAACTCATTTTCGCCTGCTTTCTCTCACACCAAATGTTCTATTACAGGACTCTGGCAGCGAACAAGGCGACCAGCACACCTTCAACACAAGTTGTCTCACACAGTTTAGGGTCCTCTTCGTCAGGACGTTTATGTCAATAATGAGAGACACGGTACGTCCTCACCTTTAATCCCAGTCTATTTCTTTACAATTACCTTAATCCCAGTCTATTTTCCATTACCTTAATCCTACTCACCATTACCCATACATTACCTTAATCCAAGTCTATGGTTATCACGCTTAGAAAGCAGCAGGTCCTGGGTTCGAATCCAGCCCGGGCCATCCCATGGTATTAATCACCCCTGGCTCTTCAGTCCCTCACATGGGACAGTATTAAGCCGTGGTGTCTTGTACCTTGTCCCTTGGCAAACGCAGCCTAAAAGACCCCATCCAAGTGAGGAACATGAGTAGCTTGAGATGGCCTCTTTCGTACTTACCAGGGCCAATAATACTATGGCTTCGGCCCTGATGGAAAATCCAATCCAATGGGCCTACATTACCTACCGCCTAAAGTCACTTTTTAAATCTCCTCTCCTCTGCCTTGCAGACGTTGACCAGACTACGCCTTGCCTCCCACCTGGTCGTTGGCGTACTGATCGGCCTCCTGTACCTAAACATCGGCGACAAGGCAAGCAAGGCATACAATAATGCCGGCTGTTTGTTCTTCTGTATGCTTTTCCTGATGTTCACGGCGCTGATGCCTACAGTGCTAACTTGTAAGTATGAGCTAACTCCATCAGCGAACTTATGAAAGTTTGGTATAAGTAAAAGTTGGACAGAAATTCGTTCAAGGGACCGTCGTAACCCAAGCGCCACCAAAGAGACGAGATCTTTGGTGGGGGTGCGTGGGGATTGTGGCTCAGGTGTGGGTGGGGCAGTGTGGGGATCAGGGAAGACACTCCGTTTATTCTCTGGTTCCATTTTCAGTTCCGACAGAAATGGGTGTGTTTGTGAAAGAACACATGAACTACTGGTACAGTTTGAAGGCGTACTATCTTGCCAAGACCATGGCTGATATGCCTTTTCAGGTGAGTAGCTGAGACTCTGTTCATGGTCCTATATTCGCCAAGCCGTTTCAACTGAATAGGTAATCGAAAAGAATCTTTGCCGTGTCGGGACTTGCACACGTGCATTGCTGTGTGCAAGAAGAACACAGTAGAGAGTTTTCGCAAAGCCCCCGAAACGCCAACGCGAACGCCAACCCCATTGTTCGATGCCGCGCAAAGAGCAGCGGACAAAAGGATAGACGTTTGCGTCGGGGTTTCGGTTTTTTTTCGAAAACTCTAGTGACATTATCTTATACATCAACATTGCGTAACTCTACCTAATTTTTCTATCTTTTCAGATTATTTTTCCGCTAGTTTACGGCAGTATTGTCTACTGGATGACGAATCAGCCCAATGACTTCGTACGCTTCGTTATGTTTCTGACCTTGTCTACCCAGACAGCGTTAGTAGCTCAGTCATTAGGCTTGCTGATTGGTGCTGCCACTTCACTACAGGTAAGCCAAACTGTGATGTGACCACCCTGAGAATCTCAGGTCATTTACGGTCATACCCGCCTTGTCGGAAACAAGTGTGAGGAGAGGAGCGGTTGTGTAGACCCTGGGTGCGAGGATGCGATATGACAGGATCTTTCGTTACCATACTGCAGGTGCTTGGGATTGGTGTTGATGAGATTCTGTGCGTGATAGCATCGTTTTGGTGACAAGATATAGCGGGTTAGATACCACGTACTGCCATCTGAGAGGTGGGGAGGCTGCGATGCCAAAGTCAACAGTATTTCAAACAATTTTTTGAACAGTAGGCCTAACAGGGAGAACTCACAACGTAGGAATCATACATGACATAGTTCTTGAGTTATCCATCTGTCAAGCATCGATTGAACGGAGAGAGAGCATCAGTGAGGTCAAGTAAGACCGCCCACTTGAAAGTGGGGCGGTCGTAATGCCTTATGACTAAAAAGCTTTCAGTATTGAGGAGACAGTGGCAATGGGGTCATATATCGGTTCTCGTTTGAAATACTGATGTTACGATTTGTCATGTACCTTTCGAATTTCAGTAACAGTAACAACTCTTTGATTTTTTAGGCTGCTGTATTCTTGGGACCAGTCACGGCGATCCCTATTCTACTGTTCAGTGGATTCTTCGTCAACTTTGATACCATTCCCAAATATCTACAGTGGCTCTCCTATGTCTCATACATAAGGTAAGCAATGAAAAAAACACACACAAACGGCAGTCCGACTCAGAGTGGTGCAGTGGAAGCATCGGCGCCTGTCGTCGCTGAGGTTCTGGGTTCGATCCCCAGTCACGCACATTCTTCGTCTGATAGAGAAGTAGGCAACTCACTTTGACGGCGCGTTTTCTCCGGGCACTCTGGTTTCCTCCTGCCATAAATTTATGCACCCCAAGATTGTCTATAACGCCAATAATGCCGTGTTTGGCTTTCAAGTCATCATATGAATGCTCGGTGACCATGCACTGTCTAGGTGCATTGAAAACTCGACATGGTAATTCATGTAAGTATGGAAACAAACGTGTCACCCGCCCTTGTGACTACTAAGACCTTTGACCCTTTCCCTCCACCCTTTCAGATATTCATTCGAAGGCACCCTGCAGGCCATCTACGGTTTCGACCGCGACCCCCTCGACTGTGAAAACGAGTACTGCCACTTCAGCGACGGGAAAGACGTTCTGAAGGAACTGGACGTGGACAGTGCGAAGTTCTGGCTGGACTTTATCGTACTTTGTATCTTTTTCATCCTACTACGTGGAGGCTGTTACATTGTACTTCGATGGAGGGTGAAATCTCAGCGATGAGTTGCTATAGGAACCGTTGCCTAGCAACCAGAAACTTTAAATCGCGTAGTGCCGGACTGCTCAGAATTCCGACTTGTTTTGATGCTTCGGACCTCGGCACCATATAAGTCCGCGAATATTTTGTGACAGTGCCCTCGCATCTGGAAATAGACCCAGTACATTTTAGAAAATTACCATCATATGTGAATTTCATGGTTAGGAGTCGCATTTTGGCCATAATTTTGTGCTTATCTCTAGGATGATTTATGAAAATAGGATTCGTTGAATGTCGACCCGGCACTGGCGGCGATGTGAGGGAACTGATAGTCTCGCGCAGCGAGCCGTTTTGTTCTTTGTGCGGTTTCCAGATTGGCAACAGCGGCTGGTGGCCGAGACTATATAGCTATCTCGACAGCAGAGCCAATAGAATAATATTGACGACCGGAAGTAGTCAAGCTGGACATGCGCAGGAGGTTGCGAGACTAGGGAACTGGGCAGGGCGTTTGGAACATGGCGGAGGCCGTCACGTGCCAAATATGGCGGACATGACGCGGCAGGTTCTGAACTCATTCATGGCTTCTATCTAGATATTTCAGCTTCAACACGGGCAAACCTTTGCAATATTTAGATAGTTTTTGTGATCTCAAAGGGCAGGGTGTTAACAAACTGGCTGGACTTGTATACTGTCCATCTTTTTGCTAGCCTAGCATACCAAGGAAGGTAAACGTATGTGATGCCACGCTTTGTTGACAAGGGACAAAATTTCGCCTCCTTTCATCCTGAAGTTTAATAGCAATATGTATTTAATTTTGCCATCTGTACGCTCATAGTTTATAATCTGTCATAATAGCACATAGCAATGCACATGATAAACATTGATACTTTCATTATTCGGACGGTGCTGCCACCTGTAGTGTGGTGACAGCACTCAGGGTACTTTACAGTAATAACGACATGTATACAGCCTAGCGGGGGTTTAGAGAACGAAGGAGGGACATGGTCCTGCTCATGTGAGCTTGACCGTAAGACCATGGGGTGACCCCTTACCAAGGCCGAGTGTAGCTGTTGCTTCCATCAACCATACCACCAGTGATCACAGGCAGACATAATGGGTCGTATGAATAAAGACTAGCAAATGCTTTTACTTCAGATTTGTACAGCATTGCCCAGTGCATTTATTTGTATTGCAAAATTCACGTAAAAGTAGTTACATGTACTAGTGTTTATTCATATGACCCATTGTCTTTGACTTGGAGGCAGCGTGGTCATGGCCTCCTCTGGATAAAATTTCCTGCTGTTTCCTATTGATATTTATGTAAATTCCGCACGCAGTTGTGTACCACGCCCCCTTCGGTTTATGTGGAGAGCGGGTAAACCGAAGGGGCTGCGGTACACAACTGCGTACGGAGTTGAATATTTCTGTTATAGGCTGCTTTTCCACGAGACATTTGCGGACGCGGTTTCGGTGGCGGGAGCGGGTGCGGGTGAAACAGCTAATGGGAAATACGTTGGTTCGTTTTTTTCCACCCGCGCCCGCCTCCTATTCCGCGCCCGCAAACGTCTCGTGGAAAAGCAGCCTTAGTTTACTTCCTAAATATCTTCCTCAAGAATAACAGTTCACATTGTATATTGTACACATGACAACTCGTCAGGATAATCTCATATTTCTGCCTGCAACATTCTAAATCTGCTCTGCATGGCAATGTTTTACACAGGCAGGCCCTGTGAATAGTTGTAGTATAGACGTAATGCAGAATGCTTGCTTTTTACGAAAGTGCGGTTGCCACTGGAATTCAGCATGATAATTATGTAATACCAAAGTAGATAAGAGATGTATCAATTAAGATGAGAAGACAATGTTGACGTGTATATCACGTCAGACCCTCCTATCCGCTGAAACTGAAAGAGGAAAAAGGCTGATTTTTCCATCTCCAGATACCTAACATTTCATTTCAGTTTCGTTTCTAATCTTGTAAAACTTGTGCCTCATACAATGGGGATGGCGTAATTTTTTTATCCCGACAGGTCGGCGCTGCGAGCGATGTGACCTTAGCGACGTCATTTTAGGTGTTGACGTTGCGTCATGAGAGAATGACCTGTACATTTTTCTACAGGAATAATGACACAAAAACGTTGCTATTATCGCCATCGTATCTCTTATTTTAAGAAAAAAACGTAATGAGATTAAAAGAAAATTTCATCTGCTACACGATGATGTAAGTTTTACTGCCGGGTGACCAAAATAAACGGGTTATTTTCATGCCAGAAGTAAATGGAAATAACGTTAGAAAAACGACATTTTGGTCACAACGCTCGCAGCGACGCCGTGTGGTGCTAGTACGGCGCGGTCCTCATTATCTTACAAAGTGTAAATTATGTACATTAAGATTTATTCAGGGAATTATCCACTTAAAGAGGCACTGTGTTCCTTCCCTATCATGCGTTAACCATACCCGCGATAAGGGAGACCTCTGTTGACAATGTTGTTAACTACTGCTTATCAACCTCGCCCCATGTAGAGTAACTCCCGATCCTAGGGTATCCACGGATGTATTGTATTGTAATCATATATTCTCCAACTCTGGGGCGGAAGGCATAATTATGGAATTGGAGAATGAAGCAATCACCGCCGGTGGCGTCGACTGTCGGCAAAAATGGCAATATCGTAGCCCCTAAAGTAGGAATTCGTTACACAAACTTATTTCTTTTATGCACAACAATGCAATGAACTCTTGAGAGAGGACACTTAACTGTCTCAGGCAGGTATTTTTTCTCAAATATAATACAACCGGTGAAACTCACTATAACCATTTCTCATTAACAGCAACACGTTCTCTGCTGGGAGAAATAGCGTAGAAAGTTTTATTTTTCTGCACTTGCCAATAAATGAACGTCGAATAGGATCGTATCACTCTGTAAAATTGTAAAGAGTTTTTATTCAAATACATGTATTCCTTTTGGTCCAAACTTACGGATGGAATGGGGTTTTTAATGACACAACTGCACTTATGTACAAAAGGCACTTATTTCGGGTGAAGAATACAGTGTACGTTCATTCATGATTTGACTGCCGATGGTGCATCAAAAAAATTTCGTAACACTTTCTATGTACTCTCATAAAAGGCGTATGTGGGTCTTTTCAAGTCGTGAGGCTAGAATATAGACCTAGCGGTGCAAGTTGGAACCAATGTGACGTCACGTTAGCCCTAGCGGTGCAATAGACTATATCACTCCAAAAGAGCGCAGCACCTGACGGGTACTACAGCGTCACGACGTCCCGTACTCATTCCATGACATCTTGACGTGAGACGACGTCATGATCGCTGAAACAAGTGGAGGTTTTTCGAGTGACGTCACCGCGTTCAGAATGGGGGACGGGACGTCGTGACGCTGTAGGCCTAGCTAGCGACCCGTCAGGTGCTGCGCTCTATTGGAGTGATAGAGTCTATTGGGAACCAAGTGACGTGACATTAGCCCTAACGGTGCGATCCGGAAGCAATCTTTTGTGAGACCCTGAATTTGATTTTCAAAACGAAAGGAGTAAAAAAAAATGAAAAATTTGAAGCAGTCATTGCTTGACCGGCCCGTGTGTGTACGGCATGCATGTACTAAACATGTACGTACATACGGCATGCATGTACTAAACATGTACGTACATCGTGAGTTATACAGTGATGTTGGTGTTAAACATTTTCGTGAATATTTCAGTGCAATTCTTAGATAAGTCTTTTAATTTGAGTTTTGAATGTGTGTATTTCGTTGTATTTTATGAAATTTTTCCAAGTGATGTCTGATGCATGCCTTATTCAGTCAGTTAATTGCGCTTGTGAGTTAAAATGTCGGTGTGTATGTACGTGTCGTGTCACGTGTGCTATATTCGCGTTGCGCATTTAGTAGAACTAAAATTACATGTACCTCATTGCCGAGTGTATTTTCAATTGTTTAAAAGCTTATTAAAGCATAATCATGAGGTGGTCACTTGTGCCGAGTTTTCGAACACGTTTTGTGAACTTCCGTCGAGAGTGCAAAGCATGGAAGAACTCCATGCGCAAAGCAAAGGTTCCATTCATGAGGTTTTAAATGAGGTTTTGCCTCAACCGACAGCCTCTTCGTAGGCATTTTGATGTGCTCATTACACCGATCGGTTGGCATGAGAATCTAACTCTGACGTGTATTGCAAATAAAATACACTGAACATCAACACTTGAGCCCAAATCTTTCAATTGTTAGTTGCGAGCGCCACCTGTGATGAAGTGATCACACTGATATGAACCTAATTGCTAGGGTCTCTTTAATAGGCATATTAAAATCGCATTTGTTTCGTCATCACCCCAACATCGGTGGACATCGAGAGGGATTAAAACATCATCGTAGGACCACGGTTTACCAGACAGAAAGTCAACCAAAATGATGCATCTTGTCACAAAAAAAAAACGATCAGGATCAGCCATGACACTTTGAATACGAAACCACCTCTGCCGATGACGTCATCGAAACTTGCTAAGAACAAGGGCACACTGACATCATAATTTGAATGGTTTCCCTTCGTGCATAATTTTCTAGTTTACATCGTGTCACTGATATACATTTGTATAGTATACATTGTAAATAATGTAAACCTTGTATGATTCTCTTTGTCGGTTTCACTGTAAAATAAAGTGTGAAGTAAATTAAGAACAACTAAAAACGTGTCTTATCTTAAAATCATTTACACTAATTGAGTCCGAGTCGAACACCGACTGTCTAATTTACTGGTCCCTGCTCTCGAACCGGTCCGCTGTACAAGTCTTTGCGGAGCGTTTCGAGGGCAGAGGACAAGGCTATTCTGGTTCATGAGAACCACAATACATTGTACCGCAGAATACTCCCGAGAGCGGTCACAAAATGCCAGATGGCGCGCCAAGCATCAGCCCGGAGAAGTCAATTCCTCTTCAAGTGCGTGCGTTGTGAGTGATGCTAAGAGCACCAGATTTCTTCAGGATGCCGAAGCATTTGAATGATAGATCAATCCCTGACAGTGCCGCAACCAATGATACCACTCGCGGTATCATACAGTCGTCGGACCAACATGGAATGATTCTGCCCCCCTCCCCCCGAAGGTGTTGCCAATCCTATCATAATGTTGTCATGGCCTATAATTCCAAGCATGGACTTAAAATAGTACAGAGGTCGAGA
Organism: Notospermus geniculatus; assembly: GCA_002633025.1. Taxonomy (NCBI): domain Eukaryota; kingdom Metazoa; phylum Nemertea; class Pilidiophora; order Heteronemertea; family Lineidae; genus Notospermus; species Notospermus geniculatus. The sequence goes on along the minus strand of NMRB01001802.1, from coordinate 127,129 downwards.
GCAGAGCGTGACGACGAACCGCTGGCCTTTATGGTGGCACAGGACCATCATCACACGTTTAAACGGTATTAAATCCTCAGTTATTTCACAGATCATCAGTGACGCGTCTCCGAACGAGAGAAACTGCGGTCATCGGACTTGATGGGGCGGAACAAACACTAGAACAGCTTGTTTACCCCATAATGAAGAATTCGCCATGTGCCAATGACATTGCACACAGACCGTCATACACACTTCGAAGGATCAAGATTTACCGGTAGATTTATTAACCATGTGAGACAGGCTAAAAGTTTACGACATTACATAAAGTGTAATAACTGACCCTTGAAATGTTGAAATCATAAGAAGTAACAACACACATTGTTTACATTGCATTAAATAACATTGGTTTGGGTATGGAAGTATATTATAATACTTCCGTGATTTGGTCGGATTGGGCCATGTCCAGTAAACCTAGGCCTATAGGAGGAGATAGTTGATTTTATTTTGGATATCGCTGTCGGCAGATATAATAGGTAAGTGGGAAAATTCATACTGTAATGTCAAAAATAAGATTTTTGTACAAAAACCAAAATAGCAGTTGTAAGGTCACAGATGTATGACATTGCCAGGGTCCAGCTTCTCCTGTTGGTGATGGTCGGCATTGCTGACCACACAGCAGGCTGTTGATATCTTCGAATTGAAGTCCTGACACTGACGCTTTTGGTATAATGTTGGAGGAGCTAGATCCCAGTGGCAAAAGCACACAGCTTGGCAGCCCAAGATATAGCATCCTCCCACAGCAGGGGTTTTTACCGCGCTCCTCTTCATCCGCTCACACAAACGTTTGTCTGCGGTGACGAAGGGAGCGAGCAGTAAGAACGCCTGATATTCTCAGGATGCAAGATAGGCCTGAAGGCTTCCACCTGATTGATAACTACTGTTCCTTCCTTTTCAGACCAACGTTCGAAAGTACGGTACATGTATGCAATGAATTAGGCCTACTAGTCGTCACTGACGATCAACTGGAAAACTGACAGAGCGAAGAGCCAAGCTTCAGGACGTATGCGGGGGATGAAGGATTACGACTTGCTGAAGGCTGGAGATTATACCCAAAAGATAAGAAACGGTGTCTTGAAGATGTCGTTCGCACAAAACGTAACGATAGAACAAGATATGACGTCATACGGTCACGTGCAATACACAAATCCCTGGCACCGATCGCCTGCGAATGTTGAAACAAAACCTACGACCTCGCGCAGGCGTAGAGTGCAATTCTCTCTCCCAGATTTCAAAACGTTCTCGGAGTCATCTTCGACTCGCCGAGCTGCAGCCTACACGACCGACCGAGATGACACTCAAAACTTCAATCCCTTTCGTATACAATCACTTGACGAAGTGAGAGGCCAACGTCACGACACGCGCTACCAGCGAGATCACCACAACTCTGGCTACGACGACATTCTTCAAGAATTGGATGACCTTCAAAGAAGTCTCAATGACCCGGATTTGGACTTGTATGGCCTTGAATTATTGGAAAGCTCCAAGAAGGAACTCTCGACCCCTGTCGTTTTCTTCCTTGGACCGTCTTACCAGAGACCAGATCCCAACAGCGGAAAGTCACTGACTTCACCGACTTCTCAGGACCACGCACAGACATTCACCAGCGCAGCTACAAGAAGTGCTGTCTACGTCACCAATTTGGTTGTACCGTGCACCAAACGTGCGTTGGACGACAGCACAACCCCGCCTGTACGAGATTCCGATGACGTTTTCGTGAGCAAAGCAAGTATCACTCATTCGAGTAACGACGATGAGCTGGAACAGGACGGCGTGGTGAAGAGGGAAAGGGCGAAACCGAGCATTTCGGAAAGACACACGCACAAGACGGCGCTGGAGTCGAAGGCACAGTTATTGGCAAATGCGACCGTCGGCCTATTTGATTGGCTGTTCTTCCCGACCTCGATCACAGGAGGAAAAGAAGGTTCATTCTCAGCAGGTACTACGAATTTGAATCAAAAGCAACTGGTATCTAAGGACATTGCTATCCCTAGCACATTTCGATCATCGTCTCCGCCGGACAGGCAGTTTCCAACAACTGGCCTGAACGATGCATCGACCGAAGCCAACATAAGTCCAACCTCAAGACTGGCAGCCATGCAGGAACGTGCGGAGCGTAAACTTTCCAGCGAGGCTCTCGTACCTGGGAGAAACATCCTGGACAAAATAGACGGGACATTTTCATCCCTCAGTGATAACCTTACTGACTCCACCGTAATTTCTCACCCGCCAGGCGACTCTCTCGACTTCCAAGACCTTGAATCTCCGAAACTTTTGCGATCAATCCAGCGGAGGTTTGGCGCGAGTGACGTCACATCCGCTGGTGACTTCCCGCATGCGCGAACTCCCTCTATAGAGAATTTAGCGCATAGTATAATCGAGGACATACGGAAGAAATCGGAAAAACAAGGGATCATCGCCCGGTCTACCTCCGATTGTTGAGGTCGGGGCAGGTAGCTGCCTCATCTGCCCCGTATTGTCCGCCATTAAAATATGCAAATTGAGGGGCGCAGGATAGCCAATGGCGATCCAACTGATCAACCAACTGAATTGCACTATACACCACCTCCAAATTAACACTTTGGGTTATTGAAGGTGGCGGTGTTTTCTTTTTTTGACACGATTTTATATTATTGAGGCGCGTTGAGCGCTGCCTTGACAGAGATTTACTCTAAACCTTTGTTATGTAACTTGTACATGCTGTATCTAACTAAAATAAAATACACATTTGAAAATATTTTTGCCGTTTCATGTGCACGTAACCACATCAAATTATTCAAACTCTAATGGTAATCTGAGCTCAGCTGTTGACTGCGAAGGCCAATAGTTCGTAATAACTGATATCTTATATCAAAATCAATTCATCCAAATAATTGGTGCGACAGTCGAGATCAGATGGCGGTAAATGACAGCCTCCAAGCACTAAATAGACTGGGATAGGTGATTTAGCGCTCAGATGTTGGAAGCATGCGCAGGAAGGTCCTACTTCAACTCATCACATTCGCAGTTTTTTGTACATCGTCGAGATGGGAGTTGTTGAGCAATCAAATAAAACAGACGGACACCAGGTTTCGACGGAAGCTGTCCCGCCAGAGGGCCGCAGTCGTGATAGCTTTTGGGAGTGGCGACTTCAAGTCCTCCTGTGGCTATACATCTCGCCATTTCTGATCGTTGCTGGAACGATATTTAACGTGTTAATCATAACAGTCTTGCTCAAACGCAAATTTGGAAACCCGTCGACCAGAATGTTGTTGGTTGTTCTTGCAGTAAGCGACACGGTGTGCCTCCTGACTGGTCTTCTACGGCAATGGATTGCTTACGTATCTGACGTCGACATCCGGGTCATTACGCCGCCATCTTGCCCGGTGCACATCTTCTTCACTTATTTTTCCCGCCATTTCGCGAGCTGGAATGTCCCCCTCTTGACACTTGAACGATGGATTTCGGTGACCTACCCCTTACAGGTCAAGGTCATTTGTACTCGAAAATGGACGCGACTCGTCCTGGCTGTCGTGTTTATCTTTCTCTTCGGCCTAAACTCGCACATGTTTTTCTTTTTCCGCGTCGACAGCACCAAAACATGCAGATCCACTTCACAAGACTACTGGAATGGCTTCTGGAGGGGACCATGGTACTGGATTGACATGTCGGCCTACTCTGGCATTCCTTTTATGGTTATCGTCTGTTGCAACGGTTCGATTCTACGAACAGTGATTAAAAGACAAAGGCAACGTGGGAAACTTCAAAATCTGGGCTCACCATCGGACAGCCAGTCAGGTCACGTGACAGGGATGACGTACATGCTGACCACTGTTAGTATTGCCTTTCTCACTCTGACCTTACCTCGTTCCATCAGTTACGTAACATTTCGCCACATCCCCCGAACGGACACAATTCTTTATAAAAATTACCTTTCCTGGGCAATTACAAATTTGCTTGGATACGTGAATAACATGATAAATTTCCCGATCTACCTCGCCACAGGGTCGCAGTTTCGTCGAGAGGTGTTCGCAATGTTCCGAGGGCTAAAGCGCTTGTGAACCGAAAGCACGGGGATGGAGTTCTAATCGGTGTCCCCGGAATAACTTTTTACAAGCAGCGACAACCACAACGGTACAGAATACAAAAACAAGTAGGCTACATGCATTCAGTCACAAAACTGAAGATGGTGAAGGCGTGATATGTACGATAATGATTCAATTTCAATTTTCGTCTCAGATCCAAATAAATCGTCAGTATAGTCCCTTTAGGTAGATCGGAAGTGACGTCGGACGCTCTGCTCAATATGACGTAACTTCTTACGATTTTTCGCCTTATAAAGCAAGGTTCATTGGCACACGGATCCGATCCGTTTCCAGTCCGTTTGCCCCTAGTTTTCCGGATACGACAACGCTGAAATTCATTTGATAGATTTTTTACGGACAAGAACCGGATCAATTCCGTGTGCCAATGAACCTTGCTTAACTCGTCAGTCGTAAGCTTATCCCAAACTGATCGCAAAGTGATCGTAAACTCGTCGTAAAGTCGGTGGATCACCCGCATTAGGGAGGTTTAGAAATCAAACGATAAACGTAAACGTTAACGACAATGTTATTTTCGTACCGAAATTGCAAAATAAAATCTGGTGAAAAATAACGTTGTAAAGTTTACGTTTATTGTTTGATTTCTAAACCTCCCTATTATTTCGTGACCGAAGACCACACCCGCGCCGTGATGAGTAATGTCAAGACAAACAATACATCAGCAGAGCAATTCCGACCCTTTTACCGATTGTGACGTCAGCGTTTTCGTCCAATCGCCACAAGGTTGGGAACTGTTCTCCCGATGTAACGCATTTTTCGTCATTCGAGCTCAAATGCATCATTGCAAGAGCAGCTGGCAGTGAAAATGATGCGTAGGCCTCGAGCGTACTTACCGCTGGACTACAGGGTGGCACACAATAAACTCCCCAGGACAACAGCTGTCATAACCTTTTGTTCCGGGGGACCACCCTGGAGTAGCCCTACCTGCTACTAATGCAGACAAAGAGGACTGGCCCCTGCCAAAAGGTAGGAATACTTATATCCTAGCCCTGGCCAACGGGAATCAACAGACAAGCTGACCTCTGCCTCCTTCTGCATGTAGCCTACACATAAGTGACACGCAGACACGGAGAAAGAGGCCGGCTCCTGTGAGGTACATGCCCCATAGGCCGACATGAAGCAAGGAAAGGCGTCATCGTGAACGTCAACACAGCCATCAAGTTGCACCCAGGTTCGTGTTTGTCGCGAACGAAGTGTGACATACGCCCTTAGAAAGTTGTGAAGTACGCCAATCCGCCATGATGATCCTTGGTGGTTACAAAACACCGCTCAAATCATGTTATTGATGAGTGACCAATAAAACCCCCACTGATACTTAAAACAACGGCACGGGGACCACATTTCTCCAACACTTTTGGAACTAAGACGGATTCTATTCCGATTTGTGAAGGATACGTCGAAGTCCACGAGAAGCTATCGTCAGGAGAAGTGTCTTTGCTGTAAGCGGAGTTTGGATTTCATACTTGCTAATCATACAGGGTTGACCAAAAATGATGCGGCCTATCTTATGCCTTATTTGAAGTGGCTACGTATACCATACAATCTCGGCTCTATGGTAGAGCGACCATAATACAAGCCGCGCCCCTATCATTGTGAAGGCAAGGTTTCGAATAGAGCCTATTGTGCGTCTGAATAGTAGGCTCGAGTATAAATTTCAAAAGTCAACGATATTCAATCGTTGCAAATTCTTGGCCAATGTTCGTCTCAGAGCCATTGCTGATTTCAAAGACTTCACGAGATAGGCGGACCTCTTCGGAGAGTTTTCGCAAAGCCCCCAAAACGCCAATGCGAACGCCAATCCCATTGTTCGATGCCTCGAAGAGAACAGCGAACAATAGGATAGACGTTCGCGTCGGCGTTTCGGTAGCGGAACTACCAACCCTGGATATTTGCTCAACAAAACGACAGATGGAAAAGTGATATTTATAGACATCCCCCTGATACCCGTTCCATACTTTGCCTGTCTTAACAAGCTATTAAACCCGATACTTTTAATGGACTTATAGAAATTGGTTAGGGATTTACGTAAGTCTGTGTTTGGATTCGTACACCGATATCGGCCCCCGGCATCGGATTAAATTTCTGGCTATAATCTTATCAAGTAAATGAAACGTCTCACCGAACGGTGGAGGAACTAGGTGATATTTTACACGACGCTGCGTTTTTTTGTAACGAAAAATAAGAGTTTAGCCATAAAATGCCCAAAACATGATTTCGTCTGCATCGTTTTGAATATGAGCAGACATGGCAGACAGCCGCGTTCATTGCCAAAAGATGGCACCAAAGTTCTACCGGACCAATACAAAAAATTCTCCTGATTGGTGCTCAATCAAGCATGAATGGGTCCTCTTGGCATTGAATTGGTCAACGGACTGACATCTCCTGTTTGATAGAGAAAAAGCACAGCCGGTCGAGACAGAAATCTCATTCATACAACCTGAAACGCTGAGAATACTCTAGGCCTGTTTGTTTAATTCACGTTTTATATTCAGGTATTTCGTAACACGATATCCGAGACATTTTCACTAAGTTTCGGCATAAGATCACCCAGCGGCTAAACATGCATAACAATGTAACTAATCTCAAACGTTTCTCAATGAATACATCTTGTTTCCTTGAGGTAAACATCAGATATGTGTAGACTGTGCAAACGGATCGTGTTGTCCTAAGCTGGGAATGAGAAATGTCTGAGTTGTGTTTGTTGGAGATATCCAACATAGAGCACAAAAAAACACACAAAATGATAGTAAAAGTAAAGTAAAAGTAAAGTCGTCTCCGAAGTTCGCAAATTTTCGACCCCAACCGGGGTCTTCCTCAGGCACTTTCTAGTAGCGATCACAGACGTGAAAGGGACCAATACAAAAAATTCTCCTGATTGGATATCTACTAGAAAGTTCTGTTTGTTGGTGAGATGTAATATTGGTCCGTGACGGGTTGTGTCCTCGCCGTGTGAACGCCGAAGACAACACCCAAGTAATCTGGTCGGCAGTAGGCGTAAATTGCGGGAGGGAACACGCTAGCTTGCAGCAGAATTAGGCATCATAGTGCCTATTTCTTTCTGCCGGGAGAGTCTCGCCTATAACAACTTCTGCCAGTAGTGTTAGCAGCCCTCTCAGTTTTAAAACTGCAGACAGAGACCTCAGATTGCAGCTTTAGCCGTAGGCAGTCGTCTTGGTTAGACTGCCATTGTTAGAAGCTCTCTCGGTTTCAAAGCACTTGCTGCAGACATAACCAATGACAGCAGGCCTACTATTGGAGACACAGACCAATGACAACCTTTGCCATTGTAAGCAACCCTCCTGTTTCAAAATACTGACATCAGAAACGACCTATCGCGGCTTCTGCCCCACTTCCGGTTCCGCTCACGCTCAACAAATTACAAAACGATTTTCACTAGATCTAGGGGTGCCCAAAAATCACGCATTGCAATCAAAGTCCATTCTGATTCCGAACAAAATCTTACCATAGGGCAGATCTACGATGCCAAACTTCATCAGCTCTTGGCTGCAGTGAACACATCAGCTGCAAAGGAACGTTTCTCGAAGCCTTTTCAGCAGTACACTGTTACCTGATCAATCAACAATTGCATTTATAGACATCAACATAGAGTTGCACAACCATACGCTTCCGTAACAAAGTGAGTGTCCAGGAAGGCCTGCAAACAGTAACCAATTTGCAACATATCATCTCATTGAACTATTTCTACCACTTTGCCACATATCCGCCAGGTACAGACAAACTATTGAACGCGAAACAACTGCGACAAACACTAGAATTGTTTGCGTGTCGCTGAGCAACACAACCATGTACCTAATCGGGAAATCTCGTTCGGCAAAGACGGGACCAATCAAGCGGGATATTCTGGTCTCGCCAGATCTGGATATGGAACTATCTGGGATAGACGAACGGGGTGTGCGACCCCCCATCGTACGGATACCGATAAAGACGCATCTATCGTCGGTGATTCTCACGAATAATCCATGGGAGGAGCGAGAACTCGAGAAGAAGTTGCAGCAAATACGACAAGAGCGTCGGCGGAGGGAGAACACGCTGAATTGGTTCCAGAGGCAGTTCTTTGTTAGTCAGGTGTTTGACCAGGACGACAAACTCAGATTTGCAGGTGAGGAGTACGATATTAGGGAGTTTTTGCAAAGCCCCCGAAACGCNCTGATTTTGCTCCGTGTATGGAATTTTAGACGCTCTTTTTTTTCCATTCGGCAGGTGACGCAGTCGACAGCACAAACAGCGATTACCATGAAGCGCTACCTAGTGGCAAGTCGAGACGAAATACGTCACGACGACGATCCTCCGTTAAGACGCAAAATCACCCGGATGTTGATGACGTAGTTGGCGTTGGGAATCAGGCACTGGAACGTGTGGAAGATGTCCATGCGAATGATTCAGTCAAAATGCGCCGTTTTTCAGACATTAGCGAAGAAGATGATTTGGATTCTCTCGCGACGATTTCACAGCCGCGTCGGAAAGAAACAGATACTAGTAGCCATAGAAAGGCAGCAATCATCACGAATACAGATACTGTTAAACTGCCGGTGATAAAAATGCAGGCTTTAGGGATCTTTTCTTCCGCAGGGAGAAGGGAGACTCACAGAAGTTCGAGAAAAAGTTCCCGGATGAGAGACACCTTCAAAAAAGAGGAGAAAAACAATTCAAAACCTTCATCGCGAAGGTCAAGCAAGAGACGAGCGAAAAGAGGTGATGTTTTTGATGTAAACAAAAAGGCAGATGATTTTTCAGACAATCAGTATGATCGGGACAATCTGTTTTTGACTGATCAGCGTAACGAAAGTGCAAACGGCCACCTGCCTCGTTTTCAAACTGTGCGTGCTACGTCATCAGATTTGCGTCATTTTGAAACTGTGCGTGTTACGTCATCAGATGATGCCAACCTCGCATTGGAGCAGAAATCTACTCGTCGATTTCAATCAGATTGTAGTCAACCTTTACCAAGCGTTGGACATGAAAATCTTGAGTGTCCCAAACCTAACATTGATAGAATCGTGATGCGACTGACTCAGGCGTTACCGCCGAAACTGATGGCGAACGCCCATGAGAATGCAAACCGCGTCCTGTTCGGCAGACGTAAAGAAATGACGGAAATTTCGCGGCAGGAGAGCTGCAGAAATACCATGGAAGATCCGCGGTGGAGAAAACTAGTTGATTCATTGGTGACTTATAAATGACGTCACTCTTTACAGGAGAGACTCCCAATTTCGAGGCCACCCGGACTGTTGACCTCAGGTTGTGTTTAAGTTGTGAATTTAACTTTGGTTTTATCGGCGTGGATGGATTCACCGATGGGTCATAATTTACTGTCTCATCAGATTATATAGGTCATATTTCCAAAGTGTTTTTTTTATTGTGTGTCTAACGGTCGCGTAAGTGCCTCAACCCCCGACTCCAGTCGGTGGCCCGAACGGCTACGATGTAACGAGAGCAACGCAAAGCGTGGCACATGCCCCGCCTGAGTTATCCAGTAATGAAAACCAAGATGGCGGGCTGTGGCTGCCATACTGGATGAGCGGTGGCGCCTCCAATCGAAAGGAATAACCCGAGGTACAGGCAACACTTTTTTTCTCAAGTTTTTTATAACGCGAACAGCGCAAATAAGGCAAAAAATGCGCATGCGTTGTTTGAATTTTCACAGCAACCCAAACAAGATGGCTACCAGTTTTTTCAACACGACCACCAGGTAGCGCACGAACATATAGACACAAATTAACAAATTAAACAAGTTGATCTTGATATCGGGGTATCTCAACGACCCCATCACCGCGGCATGATTAATTGTCCTCATTGATAAAGAGAATAAACATCAGGTGTAGTCATACTGAAAACGGCCATTTTGGAGGAAAAATGGCGGCCATTCGGATATGTTTCTTATTTCTCGCCCTTGTTGCCTTTGGTAAGTACAACCACATCAATAGAGAAGTATATTTAGTGTTATGAGGCGAAAATACAAACTCACTGAAATCGCAACTTAGGTCCGTCTCACTTCACTACATTGTTTCAGATCATGGTCATATTGCACTTCCCTTCTTCTTGTATGGAATCCAAACATGAGGGCCTAGCATACTAATTTTTGAAAAAGGGAATAGTAGAATGTTCTTCTTAACCTAGAGTTTCTGGGTACAGGTACATGATATCCAAACAGCAAGTTTATCTTGCCGCTACGACTTTAAAACGAAATCACTTAGGCCTATACTGGGTTTTTTCTGGACGTCGAGTGGGGAGTTCATTACAACTTGCAAATTAACTGATGTAGGCCTGTAGTGTTACAGTGAGGGCTCTTTTCCACCAAGCAAGCAATGGTGATTGAGGCACAAACTGTGCAGTGAGACCTTAAAATTGCATGAATCTTTCAATTTCATTGGCTTGTACATTGTTTCTGAACTATATTAGTCACTACAGAGATATGTCCGCCCGATCTCGGTTCTCATACATTAAATGACTGAATGATGTCCTGATTATTTGAAAAGTAAGTGGGGCGATCGATACGACCTATCATGGTATCAAGTACAAGATGTCATTGAGATTGACCCATTCGTAACACTTCGGGTCATTCCGTCATTCTTCGGTAAACAATCTGGCAAGTTTCGAGCTCTAAGTTGAGAATCCATGAGACTGACCTCGGATCCGAGTCATCAGCAAAGTTTACGTAATATTATCGCAAACTTGAATGGAAAACGATTATCATTGGTAAAATAAGATGAAGGGTGAAAAATGAAAAAGCCTGATCAAAATGTGTCCCAATTTAGACAATTAGCTAGACCTATAGAGAAACCAAAGAATATATATCATCATAAAAAAGTATCCCAATTTCCAGGCGAGTCTGCAGACGAGGATTCCACCATCGTCGAGGACATTATCACCGAGACGAAGACAGTTGGTGCCACAGGCCAGCTCAATTGTACAGTCAGTAATAAGCGGCCCTCAGATACGGTAAGAATGCGAGGAGCACTCTCCTTTGCAGATCCAATAGAATAATTATATCTCTGCCAAAACTGACATCCATGTTGTTTTTGTTGCTAAGGTGAATGCACCACAGGGACTTGAAACGTGGGTCTGTGATGTTGTTTTTTTAGCTGGGCCTAAATTTGGCAGCTCTCACGTGCAATGCCACCGTGTCTTGACACTAGAGGGCGTTTTCACAAATATGTGGAGCACTCTCGGACATCCGCGGAACAGTTCGTCGCTGTCGGCTGCTGTGTCTAGCGATGATGTCACGCTACCATGGGCATTTACTCCCCCCTCCCCACCATGCCCACCGTGAGTGATTACGTCACGCTGCTCAATCTTGGCACTAGAGGGCGTTTT
>NMRB01001802.1:96442-113000 GCA_002633025.1 Notospermus geniculatus | reverse complement strand
TTCTGAAACTACATATTCAACTCTCTTAAATCAAACAAAAAAATCTTCTATAGACCGCATTGCACGGTTCACTCCATCTGCTGCCGGACTACAAACGCGAGAACTCATTATTCACATGGGGCCAGTTTCATAAAGCTAATGGTACCATTAACTTCAATGCATTTTCCATTTGGTTAAAGGTACCTTTAGCTTAAAGTCACTTTATGAAACAGGCCCAAGGTCAATACCCCGTCCTCTTTCAGGCAACCCTGACCCCAACATGCAATGGTTCAAGGTCACGCCCGGCAAGAAGGAAGCCGAAATTTTGGACGACAACAAGCATGACGTCGAGGTCATCAACAGCCGAGGCCCTTATCTCGCCCAAGGAGAGAACTGGATGATCCTGAGGATAAGGACCCTTCAGATGGGCGATTTCGGCAACTATACCTGCAGGGCAAGCAACCAATTCGGCGTCGCAGCCGCCTTCATCAATGTTTTTCGTAAGCATTTTAATTATATTTTACCGTCCCATTTCACGGAATCTGAGAGATGAAGTAACATGCGTTGGTTGCTTTTAGGATGCAATCGTGGACTTGAATGTGATGAAAACATCCTATAAGACCCAACTGTGGACTTGCGTCCAATTGGGGACGTCCCCAATTGCAAACCGGGGAAAATGCAGTCATATAATCATAAGTTGCTGGTAATGACCCAAAAGGAACAAAAGGAATTGGCGTTTCGGGGGCTTTGCGAAAACTCTATAATTTATTAATTTCGACCGTATACCAAATTTCAGCGACAAGAACCTGCCAAGGCCCGAACTGCTACAACTTTCAACAAAAGACAGGAGCGTCATGTTTACACGTATCTATGGCAACAATCGTGATGATCGCAGTGTTGACAGTTCTATTTCATTGACCATGGGACGAAAACACACCTTTTCACATAACCCTTCTTCGTGACGTCATAGTTTTCGTCCAATCAGGTTCAGACGATCCGTTCATTTTTTCCGGGGCTGCCGTAACGATTGACCAATGAGCATAGGATATGATGTAATCAGTGTAGGATTGTGAGTAATTCACTGTCGTCATGGCAGAACACGGCGATTTCAGATATGATTTGAAGCTGGGGATTTTTTCATCTTCTATATAGGACTATGAATGAATTTTCTGTGTTTTTGTCTCGAATCCAACAACCACGGGAAACTCGTCAATGCAGAATACTCGTACAGTCTTCTACTTCGCGTTTTGCGCGTGTCCGTTTCCTATGTGAGTGGTAGAAAAAGTAATTTTGCTGTTGGTACACACGTAATCGTAGGGAACGGATAACGCAAAGCGCAAAACGGAGAAGTACCGGTATCGAATCTACCTATAAAGTGAGATGATGAGCAGTTGTGTATATATTATTTAGTATGAGCTAATGTACATAGAATTTTTGCACATGTAGGCCTAGGGCGTAGGCCTACTTATACATATCATTATACTGTTGTTTAACTTTGTATCTTCATGTACAATGTATACTACCATCACAATATTAAAAATAATTTCATAAGGATCCTATATATGATCATGGCTAAACTACCAGGGGCCAGTTCGGCTCGAAAATGACAGTCGCCGACCGCTGGCAGTTCTCCAAAGATCCTCCTTGCTACCGTTGTGAGTTTTGAGAGTGAATGCAGAGATCCCAGTTTCCGAAGTAGGCCCCTATTAGCTCTCACAGAATAAAGCATTGTTGTGCGTCGGCAGTCCTGAACCCTCTGACGCGTTTTCACCCCTGAAATCGCCGACGCTATGGGTTAAGGACGTGGAAACGCGTCAGGGGTTCAGGCCTTAAAGCGCCATTGGCTCTGCATTGCATTTTCTATCTCGTGGCGGCCGACGTAACCTTTGACCTTTAGGCAACCTCGTTGATGAAGAGTTGTCACGCTGAACTTGTCAAGTGATGAAAATGATGGCGGGCCACGTAAAGTTTCGACATAGTATCAGTCTAGCCTAGGTGTTGTGACCACTGGCTTTATATCGGTTGAACAGGACACCAGTCTTATTACATTAGTTCAGAATTCCGCCGCCAGGGAAGGGATGCTGAGCATACACTGTGGCACTTTAAGAAATAAAGTGATTTGGGTGACTTTTTGAAACCTAGACTGGTGGCGTCCACGAAATGCCACTACGAGTTTTGCAGCTCTTAAACTTACTGAATCGCCTTAGCTTTCTGGAAAAGTTGTACGAAGTTTCTCCTAAACGTCCTGTTCGAGAAACAGTAACCGAAAAAATTTACGACTGAATCAAGAATAACGAATAGTAAGCCTACCTTCCGGCTGATTATGCTGTGGACAGGAGGTTGGGAGATTTTTCCTAACGTTAGTAACCTGTCTATCGTAGCCGGCGTTTCGCAGACGGTGTATACGATGGAGACAGATACCACCATGGCTAAAGCTTGTGACTGTCCGCGACCCTGTTTTTCCATCCCCTCCGCCATCGCAGAACGTTTTTTCCGTGCTTTGTGCAGCGAAATGAGTAAGATGGCGTTCATGGCATGAATCAGCGACATGGGCACAATGACGAAAAAGGCAGAGTAGACAATATTTGAGTATGTCAGCGATGCTGAGGAAAATATTGTCTCCGGTTGTTCAGTGCAGGGATTCAATCCGGGTTTTGTTTTCAGGGTTATCAACCGGACGCACCCGTCGGCCGTCGCGAAGAGGAATATAATCGCCGCGATGGCGCGCAGGTTTCGTTTTGTAAGACGCCTCCTGGCCCAGAGAGGAAAAACTATGTTCAAGCAACGTTCAAACGTCACCAGCACGACAAGCCAATTACGCGACAACAAAAAAAATCTGTAGAACGGCAAAGTTGCCCAGTAAATGCCCATTGCATTGCCGATCAGTCCATCTGGCCTTCCGAATATCTCCATCGGGCTCGTGAAATACATAATCAAATGCCGCACGAAGAAGTATGCGAGGCATGCTAACAGAAATCCCAAGTCGCAGCAAGTTAGGATGTGCAGGACGAGGAGTGACGTCTGCGGGATGTTCGTCATACGACGTAGTACGATCAAATTGATGACGTTTAACGCAACTCCGACGGCGGCGATTGGGGATAATCCACAAGTAAATAAGTAGAAATTGAAGGCGTAGACATCACTGAAAGCGCATCCTTCAGCGCTGCCGGTGGGGCGCAACTCCCCGTGGGAAGTGGTAGCCATCACAACCTTTTCACGATTGCAGCGGGGCGAATTTCTTTAAGAGTAACTCCAACTACATCACCAGTTTTGCGTTTTGACGAATTTCAACTCTGTCGTCAGCCTGTGTGAATTTCACGGTGCGATTTTAAAACCACAGCGTTAATCTCACACAAGATGGGGAAGAAGCGGCCCGCCGGGACGGTTTCATCCTACCGGATCCTAACGGCGCATGCGCCACGTGAGAGTTTCCCTGTGCGAGTTGGCTCTAAATGGGCAAGTCCGCCGTAGAACACTATGGGCAGGCGTTTGTGTCATTCTATCTCGGCGTACGTCAGGACGTTGAGCAACAAAATTGGTGAGTTTTCGCAAACCTGACGAAACACCAAGCACGAAATACGAAATTCAACATCATTTCCAGGAGCTAATGTATTTCTGGAGATGCTTAGTACCACAAATGTCCTTGCTGCCAGTGCGTCTTTTAGCATTTCACGTAAGACAGAGAGTTACATGGTGGTGCCTTGGAGGAATTAATTCCTCCCAGCATGGTGCATCTTAAATTTTTAAATTTCCATTTCGTATCTAGGAAGTGGAAACGAAAGATAAATTTCAAAATTTAATATACACCGTAACTCTATTGGTCGAAAGACGCTCTTGCAGCAGGCGATATTTGTGGTACCAACCTTCTCCTGAAATACATTACGTCATGGAAATGAAGTCCAATTTCGTATTTCGGGTTTCGTCAGATTTGCGAAACCTCACTATTCAGGTAGCAGCTCTTACAACCTTGGTACTTTGATATTCCCTGCTGTTTTTATAAACGTAAAATAACAGAATTTGGAGTTGACATTTGAGAAGCACGTACCGCTAGAATTTCAACAACAAAAGGCCGGGTGTTACTAGCGTATTGTAATCTGAACTCGCAAGAAAAAGTGCCCACACGAGATTCGTCAGTTCCTCTACAAAGAATACGTCTCGAATTTCTGAAGTGTTGCATAACACAATACAATGATTCTTTTTCATGCATTTTTTTTGTTTTATACGCTTTTATGTGTTTTTGGATACGAAATACAATGTGTACTTGGAAGAATAATTATAAATTCCGCCAAGGTGTACATTACACTGAATGGACTTCGTCGCTGGAACCCTTTTTCAAATTCAGAAAACACGAAATTTGTGTGCATGCTACTCTGGCTTTATTTTGTCAACAATTCTATCTCTTAAATATTAGAAAAACTTAGAAATGCTAGATCTAATTAATACTAGATAAACTCAGATAAACACTAAATAAACTTAGAAAAACTAAATAAACAGCATTGTCTCTGCATCAGATCGTGAGCTCAATATTCCTAATGAAAAGCAATGTGATGTTTCATAGATCTTCCTTTTGGAAATTCTTGGAGGACACACCTTGCCCTCCAAAGGTCAAGGTCAAAGGCAGATCTTCACCACAGCTTGCCCTCCAAAGGTCAAGGTCAAAGGCAGATCTTCACCACACCTTGCCCTCCAAAGGTCAAGGTCAAACGCAGATCGTCACCACACCTTGCCCTCCAAAGGTCAAG
Organism: Notospermus geniculatus; assembly: GCA_002633025.1. Lineage (NCBI taxonomy): Eukaryota > Metazoa > Nemertea > Pilidiophora > Heteronemertea > Lineidae > Notospermus > Notospermus geniculatus. Next base: position 108,279 of record NMRB01001802.1, on the reverse strand, counting down.
GTCAAAGGCAGATCTTCACCACATCTTGCCCTCCAAAGATCAAGGTCAAAGGCAGCTCTCCACCAGAATAAGAGGGTGGGGATGGGGTGGAAGAAGTAACAGCAATACTCTACAAGTACTGGTTAAAACCAGCTATTGTCACAATTGAACATCATCCCTCCCGCCAGAAATGAGAGACTGCCTACAGATCTGTCAAAATGCCTATCAAACTGTCCCATGGTCATATGTGACCCGTCAAAGCAAAACCTGTCCTAAGTCGTACAAGATAAGAACTAGGATGTCCGAACCAAAATAACTCCAGGAGATAAAGAAAGAAATGTGATCACTCAGATTTTACAAAAGACTGACAATAAGCCTAGGCCTACTGAAATTGACAAAACGTTTGTCTCAACCTGCCAACTTCAGAGTGACTTAGTACTGGTTTTGTGGTGGTGGTCACACATGCCTTTAATACATTTTCATTTCATTACTATCCATTGTCTTCAGTTACATCTTGGTTCGCAGACACATTTCTTTTATGCAAATGAGTCCGTTTATGTTGGCGAAGGCCACCATGTTGTGTGAACGCTTTACCGCACTCGTCACACTTGAAGTTTCTTTCCCCTGAATGAATACGTTTGTGTTCGATTAGGCCTACTTTTCCGGTGAATCTTTTTTGGCAAATATCACACGCAAATGGCTTAATCCCTTCATGGGAAAATTTATGCTTTCGTAGACCGGAGGACGTTCTGAACAACTTCTCACACTTATCGCAATGATATCTCTCCCCCATATGAAGTCGTATGTGTTTTCTGAGGTCTTTTTGAAACACGTAGGCTTTGTCGCAAAACTCGCAAGGAAATGGCCGCTCCACTGCGTGTACGCGTAATTTATGTCCCTTGAGGCTGCTTGGATGCCGGAATGATTTTTCACAATGGTCGCAGCGGTATGGTCTCTCATCGCTGTGAATAACCATATGGCTGATCAGGTTACGGTTCGTAAGGAACTTTTTGTCACATTGTTCACACGTGAATGTTCTTTCGCGGTCCGCTTTCGTCAAACGCATCTCTTCGCTACGCGTAGTATGCATCTTTATACGGTGATAGCATAAGTTACTCCTGGCTCCAAAAGCCTGCCCGCATTTGTCACATTTGAACGGTTTGTCGCCTGTGTGACCATTCCGATGCTGCCACAGCGCGTCCCATCTGGCGAAGCATTTTCCGCAGATTTCACACATGTGGGGCTTCTCTCCCGAATGAACCTGCCGCACGTGTCGTTTTAATCGGCAATGTTCAGGGAACGCCCGACCGCAGGTATCGCATTTATAGATCTTTTTGTCATGCGACCGAGAGTGTTGACGAAGTGCACCAGCATTATTGAATATTTTTCCACAGTCATGGCAAACATACATCATGTCCTTCACGGCCGCATGCGCCATCTGCATTTGATCATCTGTGAGAGGTTCACACCCAGCGTGAGTCGAGCGGTGACGCACAAGATCGACAAAACGTTGGAACGCATGAAAACACACATCGCACTTAAACGGCTCATCTTGCTCGTACTGATGCACACGTTTATGGCGTAAAAGAATCTCCTCCGACTTGAAAGCCATGTGACAGATGTCACACTGGTACGGTCTTTGCCCCGTATGAACGCCTTTATGATTGACTAAATCAGCTCTCGATAGAAATACCGCATCGCAATTCCAGCATTTGTAACATTTTGGCCCATTATGCCTCCGTAGCTTGTGGTTTTTGAGGTAGTAATTGCTTTTGAACGTCTTTTCGCAAATATCACATTGGTGCAGTTTTACGCTTGAATGGATCTGTTTATGTTTCGTCAGAAGGGAATTCAGCCTGAACGATTTGTCGCACTGATCGCATTGGAATTTATTCTCGCCCGCGTGAAGACGTTTGTGTATGATAAGACTCTGGTGTTTCTCGAATTTTTGTCCGCATCGGTCGCACTTGAACGCCCGATCACCAAAATGGATACGATAATGCTGCATTAGGCTCGTTCGGCGGGCAAATGCGACGCCGCATTGGTCACACTTATTTGGTTTTTCACCGGTGTGTGTCCGTTGGTGCTCGATGAAGACGTATCTTCGCCCGAACGATTTCCCGCACTGTTTACAAACATACGGCTTTCCACGAATATGAATCCGTTGGTTGTGACGAAAGAGATTCTGGAGACTTGTGAAAGTTTTGTTGCATTTGTTACACCTGTGATTCGTTGATGCGGACGCTTGCTGCTCTGATGGTGCTGCGGAGGCTTGCTGCTCTGATGGTGCTGCGGAAGGTTCAGGGGTACTGCCTTGGAAGACCAACATATCAGCTGAAATCGAAGCCGGAGTAAGTTATCTTGAAATAAAAACAGTGGAATCTCCTCTTGTTCACACCTCTGCAGGGAGGACACCCCTCCATTAAGGACACTAAGTTTGGTCCCCAAGTACCCTGTAGTCAGTTCTCCTTACAAACCACGAGGGTGAAAGCCATGAATTCCTGCCTGTCTTCAGAGAAGGGATACACCATAACTCACCTGTATTTTGTGCTGTTGATTCATTCACTAACACACCACATGGGAAACCACTTTTCGATCTTAACTCTTTCTCAGCTGAATCCTGAAAAAAACAATTCAAAGCCAATTCAGTAATTGTGATGATTCACAACCAGGTGCACTACAAGTTGTCTGACTGGTATCCACCACGTCCCCTGAGGGGGTAGCATTGCGCAACCAGGTAAGTACACCAGCAGCTACCAAACCAATGACCTTCCAACCTCCTGGAACAACATTGAACAACATTGTACCTGGACCATGCTCTTTTCTTCCTATTTTTTCCATGTTTTATGTGTACTTACACGAGTTTCAGTCTCCACATTGTCCAAGTCGTAAGTCCCGCCGCTGCCTTCTCTTTCTTGTTTCAAGTACACGGGTACAGGATGCAGTGGATCATTCACTTCTATCTTCAACAGGCCTGCAGCACCAGCTGGATGCAACCGTACTGGAAACACCGCGCTCTCAGACTCACCATCTTGTTTGACACGTAGGCCTTCTGCATTCTGATTCTCCAACACCAGTGGTATGTGTCTGTCATCATCGTAAGAGTCCGTACGGTGCAGCACAACCGGATATCCAGAGTCAGGCTCCAATGGCTCTGTTTTGATTCCCTTACATGTAGGAGGAGAACCCGGAGTATCGAAGGAATTCTCAATCTGTTCCTGATGACTTGCGTCAACCATTTCATTCCGGTGCATCAACTCAGAGTGGTTGAGCTCATTTATGTTATCATTTGCCAACAAAGTTGGGACATCATTTGGCTCTGCTTTGACCCTGACATCGATGGACCTCTCCTTCACTCCTTGGCAGAATGGTTCTCCGGAAGTGGAATCTTTCCAGTGTTGACGATCCATGGCTTCATTCAACTCAAGTGATATCCTGATACCATAATAAACTGTCGGCTACCTGTGGAATGAAGTCACTGATGGTTACTGTTGGTATTAAAAATAGGACAACAAAATTCTAAATAAAAACAAACCAAACAGAGGGTCACCAAAAGACAGGGAGGGTAGGCCTAGATGCCAAGCTACGCAGAGACAACGCATGCAGCGCAGGCAGCCTACCGGTACTCACAGGGACTTGAAGCAAAAGTTGTGTGATTGTTTGATTGTAAATATGTTTATTATGATCAGAGAGAGTACTATTGGCACCCTCGACGGACAACACACGCCCCTAGGTATGCACCCCAAGATTGGGGTGCATACCTAGGGGCGTGTGTTGTCCGTCGAGGGTGCCAATAGTACTCTCTCTGATCATAATAAACATATTTACAATCAAACAATCACACAACTTTTGCTTCAAGTCCCTGTGCCGGTACTGGTACGTGAATCGTGATGTAGCTAGGCTATCACTGTTATCAGATAATCAGGGTTGTAATTCACATTAAAGTTGAGATCTATGTGTAGGCCTACTCCTAGCACGTCAACCCGTGTTTCCCAACAATAGGAGACACACACAAGAAGGTGTCAATCTGTTTTACCCTAGTAGGCCTCGGCCGAGGGGGAACACTGATCAGCTGCCTACACTGACAAATGTTACACCTCCAGGCAGGCATGCATTGCAAAGAAGTGAAGCCAACGTCAACAAAACCACCACGTTCCTGAACTAAAGCCAGTCTCTAACTCTCTTACAAGAAAAAAGTGGGTTAAATCTCGGCTTCACCATGCATCCTATCACATGACTGCTGCTTTTGCAACTAATTCAGCGTTACAACATAATTATTTCAGGTTTAAATTAAGATTTTTTCACACCGACATGCGAGATTCTGTTTTTATATCGTTGTGTCCGACATTAAATGTAAACGGGCGGAGCACGAATTCCGCACCAACCGTGGATGGGGCCTTGAAGACAGTTTATGCGTTATTTGGGAATTCAGTACATGAACAGGTGTGGTAGAATCTAATGCCTCCGTCTTCCTCTTGTCCCCCCGTTTTTTTATCACCGGATTAAGTGTTTGGCCTCTCTAGAGTCCAATTCAATGGGAGGGGGTAGATTCTACTTCACCTTGAGGAAAGGAGCAAGCCTTTTAGGTACCTCCGATATTCTCAGGACGATTCTGAAGTCAAGACAGATGCAACCTCACATGCAGATTTCTCATAAATAAAACAACTTTTATTCACACATAAATCAACAGCAATTGAAGCTACAATAGTTATTTTAATCATACACACGTTTCTACTCAGTACCAGGGATCGATACAAAAAAGAAAACTTGCCAAAATAGACAACTCCGAAATTCACAGATCTACGCACTTCCGCTGAAATCTCAACCAGAACCTCGATCTGAAACCGGCTGATGTGACGCCATCCATGATTCAGCAATGGCCGAGTCCGACGCGGGGTTGTCTGCATTACGTCATTCAGGTTTCAGACCGAGGTTGTGGCTGAGATTTCGGTGTTAGTGCGCAGATCTGGTCTATTCCTTTCATAGCACAAGCCATGGAACAAACATAATTACTCAGCATGTCATGAGTACGATAATTTCAAGATTGAATAGCACAACAGAACGATACATTAAATAACACTGATTAGTGAATATCACTTAAATTAGGATAGTACTAACTATGTGTGCCAGAAAGTACTAGTTATAGTTGTACATGTATTCTAGTTATAGATGATGTACATGTAGTCGACAATCACATTTCATAATTTAGTACACTGTACTCCCATCCAAGGCAATACGCTGGACCAACAAACTACACCGCTATATATTCAATTCATGTAGCACCCTGTGTCAAGGAAGAACTTATATAACAGGGATCTAGTAATATCTCCCAGGAGGCTGACTGCTACCATGGTATGACGGTCGCCGCTGGGCTCCATTTTGTTGGCTATATCCACCCTGAAAATCAAGATATTCATGGAGTCACTCAGAAAGGGATTATCTCGAACAAAACAGGCGGGGCTCAACAAAACGCAACTGACATGAACCAACAGTTATCCTCGAAATTGTCAGAGCGGTGCAGTGGAAACACCAGTGCAGTGCCTGTCACCTCTGAGGTTTTAGGTTCAATCCCTGGTTATCTTCACGTGATGGAGAGGGCAACTCTGACATGGCAGGTTTTCTCCAACTTTTAACCTCAAAACTTCGAATCTCACCTGCTGACTCTGATAACTTGAGGAATGTGAACTCTGTGCCTGTGTCCGTACCGGATACCCTGTCACGATACTGCCCTTGTTCTGTGGCTGCTGCTGAAGCTGGACTTGCTGTGGAATCATCTGTTGTTGTTGTGGCGGCATGCCCCTCATAGCTGGAGGCTGAACAAAAGGATAATAGTTGCAGTGAAAAAAATAATTCTCCTATTTAACTGGTCATTGGATGGAAAATGTCAAATAAAGTCTTACCTGTTGCATTTTATATTTTTCCTCAGAAAATCCTGATTTCTGGCTTGCGTGCTCGAGCTGTTGCTGTAGGGGAATAGACCCACCGTGAGGAGGGTGGTACCCTGAAAAACAATTGAGGACTCGCTGAGGATGCAGAGCTAAGAAATAAGGGAATATTGCAGTTCTATTCTGTGTACAAATACAATTTTCACACTGCGCTTTCCACTCTAATACAGGCACTTCACAGTATTACCCATCCTCCCACAGCAGAGGTTTTTACCTCACTCCTCTTCATCCACTCGCACATGTGCGAGCAGGTCATTCAGTGTTCATTTGATATTTTCAGACCAGTTGAGAATACGAAGTGCTATTCAGCTGGGAAATGAACCCATGACCTCTGGACATGGAGTCCATCTCAAAAATCTTACCAGGTTGAGCCGGCATCCTTTGTACTGCAGCATACCCTGCGGGATAGTGGTCTGTTATCTGCTTCTGTTGGTGAGCATAATGACTCGGGTACGACGTAAACGCCGACTGATTTGCGGGATATTTACTTGAATTTGATTGGTTGGTAGGATAACCTGACTGCTGTGCGGCAGCTTGTTGTTGCTGCTGCTGTTGTTGTTGTTGTTGTTGCGCGGCAGCAGCTTGCTGCGCTTGTTGCTGCTGTTGTTGTTGTTGTTGATGGTAGACTTGGGACTGTGTCACGTATGTGACGTGACCTGCTTGGGCTGTTTGGTGGTGTCCGTGCTCTAAAAACCATAAAATACTCAGGGTTAATTTGTCAGATATTAGATATCATGGCATTATTGGCTCTATATACAATAACGAATAAATGTACAGCAGGAGGAAACCAGAGGACCCAAACAAAGCCTGCACAGTTGGGAGTCGCCCTCTCTCCATCAAATAATGTTAAGGATGTAACTGAGGGTCGAACCTGGAACATCAACCGTGGCAGGCCACTTGCTAGAACTAGACCAGTTTGACCAAAGTTAAATTGACCTGACTACGGAAATCACTTACTCTGTGCCGGAGTGTAGCCCTTGCTCTGGGAGTATGTCGCTGGGGGGTACTTCGTCTCCTGGTAATGTTGGTAGATTGTCGTAGGTGGTGGAGATGGACTTCGTGGTCGCTTCATTCCTTGCATCACCAGATAATTCCTATTCTGTAGCTGCAAATAAAGCGACAGAACTTTACGCTCTGGGTCTCTCCCATCGCGTGTCGTGACATGACCATTCAGTTCAGTGCCGAGCCCAGCTAAACATCCTCAGCCCCCAAAATCTCCACCAAAGTTGATCTATTTTGGGACAAGCACATTTTACATGTACGTTAGCGCATGTAAGAACCAGAATCATATCTTACCCCCTGCATCTGATGCATCTGTTGTGGATGACTAGGCTTATACATCGGATGACGACTCGGACCTGGCATCGTATTAGTTGGCAGAAATATTGGGTGGGAGGAAACCGGTATGCCAGTATTCTGTGAATAGTGACTCATACTCATGAGCTCACTGAAATGAAGATAAAATATAGGCTTATAAATGGTTCTTTAGATGATATATGGTGAGATATGGTGATTTGTACATGTATGTAATGTAGGAGGAAACCGGTGCCCTGGGGGAAACCTTTGTTGTCGGAGAGTTGTCCTCTCCACCACATCAGTTCCAACTAGGAATTGAACCAAAGACATCAGAGGTGACAGGCACTAGATGTTCCCACTAAACCACTCTGACAGCCCAAGATTTATATCTTGGCATAAGTCTTACTTTTGTTCCTTGACTTGAGCCCGACGTCTTGTCTCATCTTCCTGATGCAGAACCTTCTTCAACTGAGAAAACAACTCATGTTTTTCTTTCTTCAACGAGTCTAGTTTTGATTCTTGCTGCCTGATCTGAGAAATAAAACCAAAACAATTATAGGTGTCAAAATACAGTGACTGTCTTTTGAGGCGAGCTGTTTCCTTTGGGCTCCTCATGAACAATAGGAAATCTATTGTTCATGAGGAGCCCAAAGAAAACAGCTCCCCTCAAAAGACAGTCACTGAAAATAGTCAGTCAATTTTGGAGGTTATGGGCAGTACTTAATGTCACTGACTTTCATGTCGATCCCCCAGAAACCAACAGTGGCGAATTACTGAGAGCCAAACTGGACAAGAAAACTCTCTCATGGAGTGCCTTTAGAATGACCACATTTTGTTGAGGGGGACACCGACAGGCACCCCTGCAGAAAGACCTATCTTACAGATGTAGACACCTGCTCCTTTGTCTGTTCCAATGTCATGGAATCTTCTTGTTCCTTCTTCTTTCGCTGTTCGCGTTCCTTTTTTAATCTCTCCAGGGCCTCGTCTTGTTCTTGTTCTGGAAAGATAATTTGATCTTTCAGCCTATGCCCCTTCACACTAATTTTAGCCAAATTAAGGCAGAATTTTTGACTCCTATGATTATAGCATAGCATAGCAATTAGGGCTTTATGGTCCAATATGAAGCACAGTGAATGAAGTATTTGCTACGAACCTTGTTTTTTCTTCTCTCTTTCTCGCATAATGTGCCTTTTCAAGGCCTGGTACATCGTTTTTGTCATTTTGGGGCGTTCGATGAGTGCTGGCATTTTTCTGTTTATGTCGTTAGACGTTGATTCACGTCGTCACAACACTATGAGTGAGTTGGATACTGTAAAAAACAAAATAGGATCTAGCCTAGATTAGAAGGAATAAATCGATGCCTGGCACTGGGTCTTGACTCTGCGATACTGAGAGCATAGCCCCTTGTCATCATGCATGTCATGGTTGTGAGAGATTCGACAGCCCCAATGTACAGTGCACGCACGTACATTTTCCCCTATACGCGGACGATTTTGCTTGTTGTGAGTTTGACACATCACTTTTTGTGCAGCCTTGGCCTAGATAGGCTCAGGCTACACCACGAAACCTTACAAATCTATGTACTATAATTGTCTCTTCAGCTTTTGGTTCAATACCGAACAACAGCACGAGTCTGCCAAGTCTGTGAAATGAGAAGATTAATGACGAAAAACTTACAAATCGAGGAAAATGGCCACCCTACCTTTGGCGCCATCTGTCGGATGGGACTGGAACTAGGATTAGGCCCATTGATTCTCCAGCACGATACACAAAGAATATAGATATATTGGCCCATCAGCAAAATATTATAATTCAAAATTTGGCTCAAGTGTGTGAATCTGTAAGGACGACATTCATTTGTTGACTTTATGAGTTCTCAAACACTTTGTTTCGATCGGCGGCTCGTTCGGATCACACGCTCTCTTTGGCGCGCAGAGTGCGCGCGAAATTTGAAAGTTGAGAGGCCGCGTGAGAATCAGCGCCGGGCAGGGACGCACCAGCGCGTCAGTCATGGAACATGAATATAGCCAAAAACAAATCAGGATTTTCAGAGAGAGGTTGGGCCCTTGCCATGGGGCTACTATTAGGCTAGCAACCCGCGGCGCAGGATGGAACTGGATCAGATTTCGCCGGCCGTTTGCGCGCCTCAAGTTTGATGCTGGCGCGATTCTTGCTATTATACACTGGGGACTGTTAACAGTATAATTCAAGGCAAAATATCGAGGATTTCATGCTTTTCAAAACATTTCATCGGTCTTCAAATGGTCTGACTGACTGGCGAAGGTAGCCTAGTGGGTTCAAGGTCGGAGAAGAAATATCTTATTAAGCGGGATGATAGATGTAGCGGTAGGCCTACCGTGAAAATGACTCTGATAGCACCGTATTTGTAATGCTAAGGCCGAGGGATGCAGAACACGCCCAACCCTTACATTTACACTAACCACTTTACACTGGCACTCCACTTTTTTAGACCAACACACTTCTTGGATATATCAGTAGGCCTATGCTGTCAGTGCTATACCGCACGAACAAACCAATGGATTGGAAGTGAGTCTGCTATCTCCTCTGTTTTACCTGCATTCCTGGCCGCGTGCCTTCAGGTGAAGCGATAAGAACACATTGATCCACCACCGAACACTTCTCAATCATCTATTATCATGCAGACGTGCAGTAGGCCTACAACGCCCACACGTCAAGGTAGGCCTACCGTATTCAATAAATCTAAGAGCAGCAATGGCCTGCAAAAGATTTCTTTCATGATAACCCGTTTTACAGGCGTGACTACAAGTACTCGTCCTTTTAGTTACCGTATCAATCATTCTATTCTATTCTACAAACTCAACTAAATGAAAATCAGTTGCCATACAAAGAAAATCCACACGATTTAAAACAAACATACAAACACAAAAACACACGGTTGCAAGCAGGGCCGGATCCAGGGTTTAGAAATACGGGGGGCACAACCCTGAGGGCAAGCCCTCAGTTGGCGCTTACCGCAGGTCCGCGCACATGAAGGGGGGTCCGGGGGGCCTCCCCCGGGAAAATTTGAAAAAATCAAAGCTCTGAGATGCGATTTCCCAGCATCTTAGACATGAAATAATAGACGATTTTCAAAAAATGCAGTAAAAAAATCATTGCCCCTCAAAAAATAGGGGGGGGGGGGCACATGCCCCATGTGCCCCCCCCCTGGATCCGGGCCTGGCAAGGTGTCAGTAAAGCCTAGAGTTTTCGCAAAGCCCCCGAAACGCCAAAGCGAAGGTCCATCATTTTGTTCGGTGCTCTCTTCTCGGTGTGTCGAACAATGGGTTGTTTGGCGTTCACGCTGGCGTTTCGGGGGCTTTGCGAAAACTCTCTATTAAATACAGGCTAAAAGCCCTCGAAGCGCCAAACGCGAACGTCTACAATTTTGTTCGGTGCTCTCTTCCTGGCATCGAACAATGGGTTTGGCGTTGGCGTTGGCGTTTTTACGGGGCTTGTGAAAACTCCAGCCTATTAGGCTACTTGACATTTTTCGGGGTAATTAGCTTATGCTCATCATTCATCTCCGTTGAAAACACTTCTTCCTCACGATCGCCTGGCACGTGTTGAAAAGACTTATAAAATCTTCACAACTTGAAACAGGAGCTGAACGCTAACTCTCAAAATTTGCTTAGCCTGAAGGAAAGTGGTGATACTAGGTAAATTGAGTGAATGGGATTACGCGCGAACTTCTAGATGATATTCCAGAGTGGAATTAATCACTACAGGCTTTTTAGATCTGCCCATATGTTGGCCTACTTGAATTAGTATTCATTTTTAAAGTTTGTGTCCGTCCTGCCAACCGCCATTCACCAATTAAAACGGTTCTGGGGTAGCGCGTTAGGGCAGCACCGATGGTAAGCCAGAATGGTCGACCCCGTCAGGAGAGCAACAGGTCGCCCCACAAATGGTAGAGATTACTACAACAATACACGAGCAGAACGCTTTCTATTTGACTCGTCAAATGTTGAATAAATGTAGACTAACTAAGTTGCATTTGAGAATTAGTTTTGTTTTCCAGCAGTGTCCGTCATTATCTCTGTTCAGCATCTTCCTACACAGTTATTCCACGCGTCTGTGGGCCTATCAACAACATCCAAACACCCCTACATCATTTGTTGCGTCCCTGTCTGTTCCACCCCAACTGTGCCTGAATTACACGTGCATCTAAAGTACTTTCCACCAAGCTCAAACTGGAACTAACTCCTTCGTCAACCCCAACTTGCATTGCCAGAAACATAGAGTGCCTAATTCACCGAATGTGCGCCGAGGATGTAGGATCTTCTGATCTGTTTGTGATGGAGCCGAAGCGTTTCCACGGGCACGATGCTCGCCCTAAAAATACACCAACAATCCACCTGCACCCATCAGGTAAACCGTGCAACATATTTGGGCAAGGCATCCTCGGTATCTGAATATGATACGAGTTAGGGAGGAAGTTATCACGTCTTCTGCCTCCGCTTTCCTTCGAGGCTCCTCACGAGATTCCGTCCCCAAGAACGAGGAGAAACTTGCTATCGCGCATGCGCATCGGAAGTAATCAACCTCGCCCTAGGTCGACGGACGCCGCGCACGTAACGTGTAAATGTCAGGTGTATG
>NMRB01001802.1:74015-93650 GCA_002633025.1 Notospermus geniculatus | reverse complement strand
GGTGGGTCCAAGTAAAATTCGGTAGCTTGGAGTTTGTCTGAGGTGACACTAACTTATCGTTCTGACTTTACCTTACAGAAGGAGGCCAAAGTAAGTTGTGAGTATCGTTCCTGAAGTCAGATATTCGGAGAGTTTGACAGCTTAATGTCCCGTCAAACGTGTGAAAACTGCTTTGAGTTCATTTCTTCCCCGGCACAAATGTACACAAGCCAATAAATAACTTATGTAAGCTTCTGACCCACGTTTGCACCCATCTCGCCACCCCAGAGATACGGCGGTATTCCGTGTTTTCGATTTGCTCCACTTGTACCTCTGTCTTCATACGCCCTCATCACTCTGCTCGGAATGAGCACAGTGAATAAAAAACCGATCTACATCTAGTTTTTACACCTTACAAAATCACAATCTTATCATCAAGTTGAGAAACATACCAAAACTACCATGATTTGAAACTTTTGTTCATTATTTTGTGTTGCACTTTTTTGCGGCGAATTACACGTATGGCTGTGCTTGGCACTGCTCCACGCACAGCACGAACTCACCTTAACTGGCTATGAACGTCTGCAGTTGTGTGTCACCATTTCTCCAAAAGGCTTTTGCATACTCATTCGTCCGAATTCTCGCTAGACAAAATGGCTGCCCTAGACAATATGGTTGCCAATCCTACTCAGACAATATGGCTGCCAATCCTAGACAATATGGCTGCCAAAGCAATTCGGATTCTCCCAGTGTGACCCTGCATGTTCAAGTAACAAGCATTGGAATGCCCGTATGCCACTATTTCTGCAGCTTAGTAACACAAACCCCGGCTGTGGTTTTAAAAATCCCCAACTCAGGAACGATACTCAGAAAGCTTTCAGGGTCAAAGTCCTTCACGCCCGTCAAAAACTGTCATAGACCGTAGTCATGGACTCAGACTTATAAACCACGGAAAACATTCACCCTTCTAAATTCCTACCATGTAAGGTATCAAAAGCATAAGGGTAGTCAGGCCACTGATCATCATCCACACTTGGGTCCAAGTCAATAGCCCGTATTTTAGAATGCTCCTCAACGTTGAGGGGCATTCTAAAATATAAGGCCAATGATCCCGTAGCTTGAATCTAGGCCTAGTTGGCAACTTTGCGCCGGGAAGAATGATATTCAAATGGTAGCAACATAAAGTAGGCCTAAGGACAATAATGTTCCGGTGGGCTTGCATTTTTGTGAGGTCCAACAGGTGGTATTCTGCAGAGTTGAGTTTTAAAGTGCCACTGTAGACTATGCATTAGGTAAGTCAGTATCCCACCCCTGGCGGCGGAATGTGGAACCAACGGTATAGGACTGGTGTCCTGTCCAACCTATACATCGCCAATGGTAACACTTGGGCTAGACTGATGATATGTCGAGAACCTGACAAAAATGGCCGCCATCCTTTCATCACTTGAGAAATTCAACAAGATAACTGCGCCTCTCTCAAAGTGACCTGTGTAAAAAGAACACTTGCAAGGCTTGCTCCTGGTATTCAGCATACGTCTGGTGAAAGCACCTTTGCGGAATTCGTCGTATTCGCCGACGAATAAATGGTTTTTCACAAATTGCGTTTATCATGTTAATCACCGGTAGGCCTACCCGTACATTGACAGCCATAGGCCTGCAGTGGTATGGGGGGGGGAGAGATGCAAAGAAGCAAAGTTTGTCATAGAAAAATGCAACAGCACATAGCATTTGGATAGGGCCTATACCTTCCTCAACAACGGCCTGCATGCTGGCAATCGAATCCATCTAGGTAAAGGTATGAAATCAACTACAAAGAGGTAGACTGCGTGGAAGAAAGAATGTTATATGTACCCATGGTTATCGTTCCATCAGTGCAGCAATGCACACAAGTTATCAGGCATGTCAGGCTTAGCTGTGACTACAAATCATTACATGTAGGCCTACCTAGGCTAAGGATAGGATACCGTACCGACCTCTGAAAAATACAAACACATGCTACCTATACCATCTTAAAAGATATAAAGTAATCTGGCTAGCCAAGAGGTACGACGTTCGGTGTTTTCGGTCGCTCCAAAGTAAGGTGAAACCGTCTGACTTCTGCGTTGGAGATTGGACATAAAAGTTGTAGACTTTATGATAGGGCTGTAGGCGACTATGCCTACCTGAGTGCATCTTTTGGGAGGATTGAATTTCAGATCACCTGTGTGAAAGCCTGAAGGAATTGTTGGTCTAAAGTTTACCACCTGTAACGCCACCACAGGGCCTCTGGGCAGACTTATCCATGGCTTACAGGAATACGCTACAACATGGGTGCAGCCAATTCCGATTTGATAATAGATGGTAGGCCGACACTTTCCAAAAGTAAAGGCGTAAAGGCTAGTCTATACCATCAACATTTTCAAAACATTTCTGCAACAAATCATTTTGAAAACTTTTTTGGAAATGTTGCGGCTTGTTTCGGGGTTGGTGTACACTCTGCAACATTATCAAAACATGTTTTCATATTGTTTTGCAAAAGTTGCAGGTCCAGTCCATACTATGCAACAAACCGAAAACAACGGTGTTTTGGAAATGTTGCAGCTGGGTGTTTTTGAAATGTTTTGAATGTTGATGGTGTAGAGTCGGACAGGCAAGTGTACGTACCATATCCGACTCGCCGTCAGCTGCATCGGCGGGACATTAGCATTTTGACTGAAAAAGACAAGAAGACCCTCAGTTCTGTGAATACGAGCGAACAGCAGCACTGGACGATCTTTCGTCGACTATCATGAGCCAACATGCACATCCCCAAAACTTGTCGTCAAAGGACCACGACCAAGGCCTCCTTATAGTTTCAGCATCATATACTTTAGGCCTACCTTTACTTAGCTTTGGTTGTTCAGCAGCATGTCAAGGAACTCAGACATAATCATAAACATTTTTTTAGTTTGTAAAAACCGGCCGGATGTAGTTGCCATACCATTACAGAGGAATTCCGTACTGCTTCTTTGCAAGCGCTGCAAACGCAAAATAAATGACGAACAACAATTGCATGCAGGGGCCAAGGATGGAAAGGAAAGCCTCCACCTAGACATGTTGGCCCGTGTTTTAAAATGTTCCTCAACGTAAATGAGTTTCTCAATGCTATAATTGTTCTCCTGTTGAGAACAATAGCCTTGAGGAACTCCTTTCTTTGAGGAGCATTCTAAGGCCGTTGTGTTGTCGCTCTTGATCCATTCAAGGGTGGGGCACCACTTATTTTGACAAAATATTGAGCATGTTGAGTTTTCATGCTATTTTTCATGACAATCCTAAAATCTGACTAGAATAAGCCTTCCTTTGCACTGAACGCCTGCCCTACCAACGACTGATGTCCCCGCTGATGTCAATGACGAAATGTGGGATAAGAAAAAGGCCCTTACAGGTGCGGAGTCGTTGCAAATTCAGGGGCATAAACTACAGCCAGAGAAACTTCTGGAAAACCGGTCTGTAGATTATAGGAAGAAGTTCATCATCTCTGTTCTACAAGATAGCTGAGCTGACTATTTATGGAGAGAATGTACACGGTGGTTGTATACCTTGCCGAGACTGTTCTATTTTTACCGCCCAGCGGTAACATTGCCTCCATGGCGTTCAGTGTTCCAGGTAGATGCTCCTTCGAAACGCTCATAAACATCATCAACACAGTGGAATTGCCATTTTGCTTATAAAACCGAAACGCCTAATGGGCCTAGTGCTGCAGCCGCGCTATCTACTCAAACCTCCATCCACGTCTTAAAATACATGTACGAAGATAAGATATAAACGATCCAGAGGTACGCTACACCGCCATTAGACCCTTGGTTCCCATCTTTGCCGCTCCAATCACGCGGCGCTCAGTCCGCAACCAGTCTAACCCGGTGTGACGTTATACACCTGCATTTCTAGGCCTACCCCACAACTCAACTAGCCATTCACGGTCCCATTTGAATCAAGACGTTTCACTCCACTCTCCAATGGTAAAAGGCAGTTTATCTCAACTTATAATCAGTGGGGGAATGTGTGGTTGACGTAATAGCTGTATGCAGTACTACCAATAGGCTGTGACGTTGATTAGAGCTATTACTTAAAGCAACCGCACTCCCACTGGCGCATGCGGAGATACTGCCTTTGCCATAAGAGGGCAGCACTAATCCTACTTTCTTGCTCAAGCCTACTAATACGTGCACCACCTCACACCCGCGAACCTTTTTTGTTTGTGCTTGAAACCTTCCTGATCATGGGAAACAAGTAACGCCTACACGTTCTGTTTACTGCTGGGACGCGGTCATCAACAAGGACCATTGCCAAAGGCCTACAGAAGTCCATCGCAAGCTACATAGTAGGCCCCTACTCACGTTCTCATAATAGATCTTTTGCTTCACTGGCTTAGGCGCAAGGGGTCATATGAATAAAGACTAGTAAATGCTTTTACTTGAATTCTGCAATACAAATGCACTCGGCAATGCTGTACAAATCTGAAGTAGAAGCACTTGCTAGTCTTTATTCATATGGCCCAAGGAAGCTTGGTTTTGCGTCTCATTCGAAGGACGAAAAGCCTTGGTTACGCTCAAAAGGTCGGTTGTACTTAGCAAACCACTCTTGGTGTGAGCGCGGGTGAATCTTGGCTACTATATTGCCTACCATGGGTCAGAGGCGTTCACCCTGCATGCATGCCTTTTCCAGCATCGAAATTTCTCGTTCAAGTTCACGTCAACCTCGTTGCCAGGGGACTTGAAATACGTACAGTACTCATGCATTCATTTCGAATTTTACGCCCCCTGGTGACCAGGTTGATTATGTTTCCGTTAAATCTTTATTTTCGTACTAATTTTGATGATTGACATGTCCACTTCCGCCATCACAGGTCCGAAACATGTTGCTATCGGAACAGGAACCGGAAGTGAGAACGCTTCCATGTTTCCACAGAGGTTGGTATAAAAGTTGGTTATAGGTTTTCCGAGTGTGGGTGAGACTGTCCCGTGTGGCCCCTCCCGAAAGGAAAATAGAAACTGCGAAAATGATTAAACAAATGTTTTCGACACAGAAATCACATTCTTTGATAGAATTTTGTCGCATCATTCGTCATCCGAGAATAGCGTGCGATGGACATTTCACCTTTGATTTTTGGGACAATTGGGGCTAAAACGTACTAGATGGAACTTTCCATATTTTCGCAGTTTTGTTTCAAGGCCCCAGACCCGCTAGGTCGAGGGTGTGACTCCAATAATGCTGTCTTTGTTGACATAAATGTTTTTGCATATCATGCCAATTCAAATGGTGGGACACGAATTACCGTAAACACATGGAATTGAATTTAATGAGATAGTATTATTTGCTGCTAAAATTGAAAAAAAACAAGACTATGGTCTCTTAATTCACAATGTACTCAGAAGGGAAAACTGCCCTGCTGTCTGGCCATTAAACTTTGTTCATCGTATGGCCCCAAAATATGAATTTGTTGCCTCAACATCTGGACAATCACTGGCCAACGGGGTAGGCGGGGTATGCCTCCAGTGGGGTGAATGGGACACTGTTGGGGCGGGGTTGGGGGTGGGGTGGGGGTGGGTCGGTGATCACCGGGTACTTGACTAAGAAAAGCTATTTTTGGTACCAGGTACTAGACGGGGAGGTAAGTGACGACTCACTAACTGCTTATTGCAATTAATTAAGGGACTTTTACTTTGGGAGACCTTTGGTAGAGCTGGGCCAAAATGGTGGCTTTGGGAATCCAGAAAGCAGTAGGGGAAGAGAAACGGGTCAGAAAAAAGCATGCCTCTTATGCAAGCAATTCCTTCTGACAACTGTCCTTTAAAATTCCGGGGAAATGGTGTCAGAAATGGAAGTGGTTTAAGAAACGGAAATGGTATACTAGAAATGGAAATGGTATTAGAAAGGGAAATGGTATTAGAAACGGAAATGGTATCAGAAACGGAAATGGTACTAGAAATGGAAATAGTATTAGAAACGGAAATAGTATTAGAAACGGAAATGGTAAATACGAAGAAATGGAAATGAAAATAAAAAATGCGCTGTCCTTCCAAACCAACCGGACTGTAACCGAGGAGCACAAAAGATTTTTTAAAAATGGTTTTACTTTCTTCGAAAAGGTGTTTTATGGAATAGAAGAAAAACAAAAGTGGAGGTAAAACTGAGCAAGTTTACAATTCTTGAATTGAAAAGAGGATCAGTTCGTCAGTATTTATGTAAAATTGGAGAGGAGGGGGCTAATTTTGCTAAAACTTGTGGAATTCTAAGGATAGTTCGTCAAGAAGGGGCTGCAACTTTAGTTACCCTTGTTAACTTCTGTTACCCTCTTCTTTTCAGTGTGTATTGGGGTTAATAAAAGCGGTAAGATTGACTTTACATATTTTCAAAAAGACCGGGTCCAAATTCTTGAAATTTTGGCTCATTTTCTGGTTCCGAAAAGGCCTACCCGTTGAGTAGGACCTATCTCATTAAATATGTAAGTATGGCATTTCGTCACCAAGCAGATGTCGATTCTAGAATGACGTCATGCAACTGCATCACGTGATATGCAAATTAGCATCTGAAACAACTGAAAATAGCAAGAATATTTTTTCGACTACGTTTTTAGCTCATGGAAGCTGAAATTGTCGTCTCTAGTTTCGGTGTCTGCCGTTTGTAGTACGCGAAAATCACCAATTTTTGGTCGTTTTGCCTGCTTGACTGACGGTGTGTCGGATGACTGTCTATTGGCCCTGCGTTTGTGCCTCCCCTGGCGAAAGCGCTCACCACAACCTTGCCTTTATGAGTACAGTCCGTGTCAAAACTATTTGCCCCGAGTTTTCTGGAGAAAATGATATCTTTTCTGAAATAACCAATTTCTAAGGAGCAAATGATTTTCTTTGAATGCAGACGTGATGCAAATGTTTCATCAAAATTTTCCACTTGCGGCTGTTTTATTTCAAAAAGTTGCAAGATAAGTCGTAAAGGACGTCATTCTAAGAAACCTCGGGTTAATATTTTGACACTGACTTGGTGTGTGGTTATGTCATGCTAGTATGAATAACATCCTGAAGTAGATATTCTTTCCCGGCACAAATTTGCAAAAATATGTAAAGTTGTCACATCTACGCTTCAAACCTCTACAAACATGGTGATATGGTGCCAAAAGTGGCACGTGCCGACTTCCCATCGTGGTCCGATTACAGCCAACATGGACACACTCATCGCGGCACGTGCTATTTTTAGCCACCAGCCATGACTGTAGCAGACTACCTCATGCACGACTGATTTTAAACCGTGACTGTAAAATTCTCATTGTAAAACTACCAATGCATTCAAAATGTTCTTGTTACTGTTCAGCAGTTAAAAAGCTTCTCATATGCAATTAATTTCTGTTACAATTATTACTGTTTACAATTGCGTTGCCATGGATCCACCGGAAGTCGATCATTCAACCTCGTTCCCATGTCAGGACGTTACATGTTCGACGACTCATCAAGATCGAGGTTGGATAATGGCCGAGGTCCCTGGTACAACATCGCTGCTAAATTTTGCAACTTAGTGCATATTTGAATAATCTTTGGGTCATTAAAACTTTTATGCAAAATCGCCTATTTATATACTAGTATTACGGTTCTCATTATTTGAATTGGCATTTGATTGGACGTGAAAATTCCCATAAAGAGAGTCTATCAAGCTAGAATTACCATGGAAACTGCTTTCAGACAAATGATGCTGTATTGTAACGAAAATCCATGCGGCACACATGACTACACGTTTATAGATCCAGAGTAAAGGACCTGTTGAAGAACTTAAAACATGATAGACTGTCTTTCTCTCCAAAATTTCCAAAACGCATTACACTCTTGGTTTTACTTCTTTAGCAAAATCTCCGATTTTTGTGGATCAGTGTGTGATGCACTCAGCCCACTTGGTGCCTGGAGGCATGGGTCATTTAGAAAAGACGGCATGAGGGTTAAGAATAAATGCGGATTGATTAAATCCACCCGAATGAAACCACGATTGATGCATTTTGGAAATTTTAGCTACCAGACATCCTGCAGTGTCCGCCCACGAGTGTTTCTGTGTTTGTTTGAAAAAGTTGTACATCGATGTGAACCCCGATCTGGACCCACGACACGTTTTGCCCACCCTCTTCTATCTTGAATACATTGAGGCCAAGGTCAGATGACCTCTATCTCGAGGTCAACGTCAGATGGCCTCTGCCTCAAGGTCAAATCACTGCTGACCTCTTGACCTGCCACTCAGCTGTTTACTGCTAAAGTGGGTGCACCATGTCTCTCAACATCAAGTCGTGCAAGAAAAAGGCCTATCATCTGAAAAAAAATAAATGTAGAATGTACACTCCGAAATTTGGGGCCTAATATTCCCCAAATTCTGGGTCCCAGCAACGAAAGATTGATGAAATCAGGGCCACAACAGGCTTACCCTTTCCGGACACCTTTTCCACATGTTTAATACCACCAACTTTCTATTTTCATCCTCCTGTCTCAGCGCACCTACAAACATTCCGATGCAACCGTCCCATGGGCCCTCACAGTGGTAAAAAAATACGACCTTGACCCAGTCATTGCGCACCCAGATGACCTCAAGGTCATCGTGACTCACGGTCCACCAAAACGACCTTCACCTTCGTCACGTGACCTTGAACATCTGGGTCCTTTATGACATTGAAGGGTCACCTAGTTACTATAGTGTAGGGAATTAATTAGAAGAAACTTTTTCAGTACTGTTCCGTTCCCTTGTTTTGGCACTGAAGGCACTTTTCTGCACATTGTTACGTTTCATCGCATGATGTTTTCAATTTTGGTGGCATGTGTTTTTTTAAAAGTGCACGTGTTCCATTTCGCCCAGCTTGTTTTGCTTTTGTTACCTAACACCGCGCGCAACAAACGTAAACTTTTACGATGTAGGTAAAGATACTTATCATAGATTCTAAGATGACGTTAAAAGAAAAAAAGATTAAGTGATAGCAAGATTCAAAGAAATAGATATCTTTAATTCAAAGAAGAAGAGTTTTCTACGAAGTCAGTGATCGACTCTGAGGTTTAACAAGGTGCTTACCTAAACTTTGTAGTCTAAGATTGAAATGAAAAGAAAAAGAGTATATGACTCAAAAAGAAATGACTATCTGTTAAGAAAAACGATCTTTTCTGCTGTCACAGACTGACTGATTCTTTGCCTGGACAAGTTGCATACCCCAGTGGACTTCAGGATGGGCCGACAGATTATTCAAAACTTACCACTATTCTTTAGCGCGAACTCATCTCTTTCGCAAAACAAAAACCATCGACCGTCGGGAGAAACAAATTAAACCAATATTTTGTCCTTTTTTTACATCAAATTTATTTTTTTAATTTGTCGTATTTTCAAGTTTGCATACTGGTTCAGTTACTAGGGGTGTTTATTTTCTGTCACTTCTTTTAGGACTGCAGGGCTGCATCGTTAAAGGGCACGATATTGCCATTTATTGTCGACAGCCGGCGCCACCGGCGGTGATTGTGTCACTCTCCAATACCGTGTTGACTTTCGCCCCAGTGTTGGAGAATGTCTGATTACAATACAATGCATACGTGGATTCCTTAGAACGAGAGTTACTCTACATGGGGCGAGGTTGAAAAGCGTAGTTTAACAACATTGTCAATAGAGGTCTCCCTTAACGCGGGTATGTTTAGCGCAGGATAGGGAAGAAATACAATGCCCATTTAAGGGTCCTAAAAGATTTGACGAAGTCACGTAGGTATGTATTTCCTAACAGTACTGTCATTTTATTTTCTTCCGTACTTCTCTAATTCCTTCTTACTATTCTTGTCTTCTTTCGATTAGTTCATCTATTGGTTCGAAATGACGAATAAAAAACGCCGATGCTTTCTGTAATAGATGTTCTATTATCCATAATGCTGAAAAAATGACTACTTCTCAAAACATATCTCGTCCATCAGAAAACCGAGCCATACACAAAAAGGGATAAATATACATGCAACAGAGCAGCATGGCATGGCCCCTCCCATAGGCCTACTCTAAAGCCCCCGTCACATCCACTCCGGGGCCCGTACGGCGAGTGAAAACAGGCAGATTGCCCCTGATCCCCGGGGAATGAAAACTGTAGAAATGAAAATGAAAATCGTAATGGACCCGTACTGTCTCTAAAATCCACGGCAAGCCGCTGGGTGGGGAAAATCGTACGGGGCCCCCTGGATATGTGACGGGGGCTTTACCAGGAAGAGGGGAAGTGATGCTATGGCTTCGGCCCTGATGGAAAGATAGAATCAAAATACAGAACAATGCCTCAAAACTGTTGATAATGAAAAAATACAAAAACAAACATTATAAAGGGAATAATGAAGTACAAAGCTATATCTTTTCATTTAATGTTTAATATTAACCATCTGTCTCATGCTTGTAGCGAGTTTATTCATTAAAACACAGACACGACTTACCTTAGATGGTTTGTTGATAAAGCCAACGCTCCACCTGAAAAAGGATTTGAAAAGTTTAACACCAAGCAAGAACACCCATCACCACAGAAAAAAGAAAATGAAAAAACCCAAATAGAACAACTCCTTTTAGAAGTCAGCCATTTTATTAACAAACCATCTCATGGTGTGAATGGTGTCTAATAATTAATTCTTGTCATAAGCAATACTCAGACGTTGTCACGTGACATACGTCACGTTACGATTCGATATAGTCACTGATAACAAACTACAGTTGACATACTTTCGTGGTTTCAAAAACGACCCGTTTGCTGACTCGTCGCCGTCGAAAGAATACTAAATCTGAACTGTCAACTGTAGTCATACAGTCACGCAGTTGGACAGGTTTTGATAATTTTCAAGGGTACATCGTCCTGGTCGAGTAATTGATCACTTTTGTATTGAAATCGTTGATGTTCAGAGGATATCCCAATGTTGCTCACTTGAATGCATTTCCATCGAAGACCCCTTGCGCGAGAATACAAAAATCTGCATATATTATGTTAATTTTTCAATATCTGTGACGTCATGTCATGTAGGTAAGCTATTTTCATTTCATGTCATTTCATCGAAGGTCAAGGTCAAGTTGGAAGAGCTATCAAAGATGATAAGATGTTGAAGAAATCGAAAAAGAAACTGGGAGAATAAATCCATAATTGTCTCATTGGTTTCCATTCGTGATGAGACCAATTTTTCAAATCAAACAAAGGATGACGTCGCTGCTTTCTGTGGGAGCTCAGATTTCCTGCCATACTCCCTTGAATCTTCTGATCTTGTCCACAGAGCTGATAGTAGGGAGTTTTCGCAAAGCCTCCGAAACGCCAACGCGAAAGCCAAACCGATTGTTCGATGCCACGAAGAGAGCACCGAACAAAAGGACAGACATTCGCGTTGGCATTTCGGGGGCTTTGCGAAAACTCCCTATTATCAGCCAAACTACACGAACCCTACATGTATCTTTTATATTTCACGACAGGTGTGACAGGAATCAGCGTCGTAGGAATGCAAGTCCACCAAACAATAGCTCGCTATTGTAAGGTTATATTCGAATGGTCATGGTCTCTATAGCCATATATTCTAATCCCTGGCTGAACAGTATGACCGGACTTTGATTCCAGGGGGACTTTTCTCCCTGTGACACCTGTATTCCACATTAGCGAATGATTTGATTCAACACTTACATCTCAATGTCTTCTCATCTTGATAGCTTTTCTTCCCAATTGAGGTTTCTAACTTTCAAGGGTGTGGATTTTGGAAGTATTGTCTGTCCATTAGGACCTGAGATATTTAGGACAGACGAGAGTCCCCTCAAAGTCCACAGGTTTATATATGACGGTTTATATGATGACTCAGCCTAACACGCCACTCACGGAGAATTTCTTTTCCTCGTGTTGATGGCGTTTGCCTTCGAGCTAGAGGTTAAGCAACGTTAAGCGCGGTCAATGCTCAGAAAGATGGGTGACCGTACCCTGCAACGAGAAATAAAAAATGCTCTTCAATGAAATTCGTACAACTGATTTCCAAAACCCGCACCCCCTACGGTAAGGTTTCCTGGTTTATTTTCAGAGACGGTTTGCCAGACCCTTCCTCGCGCGTTTTGCGGAGTGCACTGCACACTGTGCATTGAAGAATGCTATGCACACTGTGTTCAGTGCATACAGCGGACAATGTCCGGCAAGCGTTATCTGAAATGAACCAACGTAAAATCACTCTTTTTCGCACGAGGACGATTCAAAGGATAAAACAAGTCTTGATTCATTTCGGCGTTGGTTCCGCGTTTTAGATTGCGCCGCCAAAATGCGGTGCCCAAAAACGAGTACCGGTAGCTTTACCCAGCGGCGATGCGTGGAGAGTGCGTCGCATGCACAAGACGTACCACCACATTATTCGTCCTTAACACACTATTTTAAGAAATTTTATCTGAATTTGAGTGATTTTACAACCCTTTTCTACATTCCTGTTTTTGTTGAATTAGTTCAAGGAAGGGTTGATAAGGCGCAGGTGAGTGGACCCCTCACATCATCAACTGGTCAGGCTCATTCCGATTGGTGGAGAAAATGAATGACGTCACGGACATACTCAAATATGCAGATTTTCATCAACGG
This sequence comes from Notospermus geniculatus, assembly GCA_002633025.1. Taxonomy (NCBI): domain Eukaryota; kingdom Metazoa; phylum Nemertea; class Pilidiophora; order Heteronemertea; family Lineidae; genus Notospermus; species Notospermus geniculatus. Next base: position 81,103 of record NMRB01001802.1, on the reverse strand, counting down.
TTTTTGTTCGTTGGTAGGACGTTATTACTGATGAAAGATTGCAATCAAAGATGGCGCTCCGTACGAAACGTTATCGAAAAACACTGCATTTCAATGGCCGAAGACGTAATGCCTTCCTACGAATGAGAAAAAAATTATGAGCAATTTGATTGGTCGCTGAAGAACCAATCAAAATAGCCCACCTAAGCGGCTAGAATACAACTCTTTTCTCGGTCATTTGTCCATTACTTTTTTCCAATGCGGTAAAAAAACTACGGCTTTCCGGCAGTAACGTCCTACTCTGAACAAAATGCTGACGCCATTTTAGCGCAAGGGTTGGTTTCTCAGCAGTAACACTTACGTATTTACTCTGTCTACTTATAGGTGGCGTCCAAGTATGACAGCGAAAATGAGGCTCAGGTTATTGCATGGATCAAGGAGCTATGTAAGGTTGATCTGAAGCCAGGGATGAAACTTATGAAGGAGCAGCTGTCGGATGGCGCAGCAATTGTCGCGTAAGTTTTGAAAGTTATTACATATTACTACGCCAGATGGCGTGCAAGCATGACACTAGATGACACTACTATACGGTGTACTGTATTTTCTTCCTCACTGAGTCTTGAATATGAAATCCAAGATGTCCGCCTGGCGGCCATGTTGAACATCGGATAGCAACAATATCAATAGGGCAGCTCCCCAACCCGACCCGTTATGCCACAGCAATTAGTTCTTGACTTTTCCGCGGAATGCGGAGTGTGGCGGTCGACATGGAAACCATCCGAGAACATAATAGGGAGGTTTAGAAATCAAACGATAAACGTAAACGTTAAGGACAACGTTATTTTTGTACCGAAAATGCAATGCAAAATCTGGTTAATGCGTAGTATGAAAAATACATGTAACTTTGTCTTAAAGTTTACGTTTATCGTTTGATTTCTAAATCTTCCTATTGCCTCCAACTCAACTTCGTCGAGCGGGGCATCATGCAAAAATTAGGGTTCGGTGAGCAATCAGCCATTCTGGAGAAATCAGTTCCTCTTAGCATCGCGTGTATGTATTTTCTTTCAGCTTGGTGAATGCAGTTATTGACGGAACCCCAGCCGGCAACCTGCCATCGAAGGCGAAGAAAATCAAACTAAACAAGGGTAAAATGGCTTTCGCTCACGTAAGTTCAGACCTAACTCTTTTATATAACTCTTTTACGCCTCTCTATGGCCAGAATCACGGGCCACGGGCCATCCCTGAGTATTCAGTCCGTCGCATGGGACAGTAAGCCATGGTGCCTTGTGCCTTGAACCTTTGCAAGGGCAAGTAAAAGACCCCATCCAAGTGAGGAACATGAGTAGCTTCTCAAGCCCTAAAATACTTACCAGGGTTAATAATGCTAGGGCTTCGGCCCTGACATCCTCGCACCCAGGGTCTTCACAACTGCTCACCTTCTCGCGCTTGGTTCATTGAGGGAGGGGGGCACGTGACGAAGGGAGCGAGCACTAAAAACCCCTGATGTTCTCAGGATGGGTGCGACCCTGACGACCTGTCAATTCTCAAGATGCGGCCCTGACGGGAAAAATCAACAGAATACTCATATAATATTCTCCTTTTTCTTTTCGCAGATGGAAAACATCCAAAACTTCGTCAAAGCTTGTGAGAGTTATGGAGTCCCAAAGACTTGCACTTTCCAGACGGTGGATTTGTATGAAGGGAGCAACATGCCCCAAGTCCTCAACTGTATAATGGCCCTTGGAACCGAGGTGAGTTACAACATTTTTCCCCAACACCCCATTTTCCATTTGTTTCCATTTTCATCATGTCTTGTTGTTGTTCATTCAACCCTTCCGTTCTCGCACGTTCTCGAACACGAGATTCAAGATGGCGGACGCTTACGTGGTGATCTCAACTGGATAAACACAGGTGGGTAAGAGTCTCCGTTACGCGGAACTCTTGGTTTTTTTTGTTTCTGTGTGTGTCCGCCCGTGACTCCCAGAAAGTTCCCTGACTGGACTGGAATGTACATGTACTTGCAACGGATGCTCAGGAATCCCCCGTCAATTCCGGAAGCTATGAATATCTTCCATCTAAATCCTAACTTTGCTGTCCTAATGAACTCGTTTCAGTTCCTGCTACAAGAACCAAACTGTTCTGTGACTAAAAGTATCACTGAGCACCATAACTTTGGTTCATGATTCGGCATCACTGGGTCCATCTTAAATCCTGCACACCCTTTATCTGCAACAGTCTTGTTCTGTCCGCTAAATGTATAATCCAACTATACATTTCTATTGTATTCCTATATCTCACATCCCTCTTTCCGCCCTTCTTCGTTATTTAGGCTCAGCGAAACGGCTTCCACGGCATGACGATTGGACCTGCTCCCCTCAACATCAACCGTCGCCAGTTCACCCGCGATCAACTCCGCCAGGGCCACACGATCATTGGGCTTCAGTCGGGAACGAACAAGCTAGCATCGCAGAAGGGTATGACAATGGGCGGCGTCAGGCATGGCAATGACATCTCCTGCGGCCCCGGGTTCAAGGACGGAGAAAGTATTATCAGCTTGCAGTCTGGTACAAATAAATTCGCCTCCCAGAAGGGCATGAGTTTGGGGTCCGTCAGACACGGTTGTGATGTGAAATGCGACGGGATGACTAAGGAAGGGGAGTGCATGCTTGTGCTGCAGTCGGGAACGAACAAGTTCGCTTCTCAGAAGGGTATGCTGCCCATGGGCGCGGTCAGGCACTGTGGCGACATCAAATGCGACCTATCGGCACCGGAGGGACACACAGTGATCGGGCTCCAGTCTGGCACCAATAAATTCGCTTCACAGAAAGGTATGTCGGGATTCGGCTCCGTGAGACACGCTGGGGACATCCAATGCGACGCGGAAACTGCAAACGACTCGCACTCGGTGATCCCTCTGCAATACGGAACGAATAAACTGGCCTCGCAGAAAGGTATGATTCCCATGGGTGCTGTCCGCCATTGCGGTGACATCAAATCAGATGACATGTCAGTGGAAGGAAGTGCGGTGATTGGTCTACAGTACGGCACGAATAAATTAGCATCGCAGAGAGGAATGATGCCAATGGGAGGTGTGAGGCACTGCGCTGATATCGCATGCGATGACATGACAACGGAAGGCAAAGGAGTGATCGGCCTGCAGTACGGCACCAACAAGTTAGACTCGCAGAAAGGGATGATCGGATTTGGCTCAATTCGTCACGTTTCTGATATCAAGATCGGTGACATGTCGGCGGAAGGAAGCGGCGTGATCGGCCTCCAGGCTGGAAGCAACCTCGGCGCCACGCAGTCAGGAATGACCTTCGGCGGAGTCCGCCACGCCGGTGATATCAGAGTGGACGACATCAGCACGGAAGGCCAGGGAATCATCGGCCTACAGTCTGGTTCCAACAAGGGTGCGTCACAAGTTGGGATGACGTTCGGCGGCGTGCGGCATGGTGCAGACACCAAAGTCGACCCCATGTCCGGTGAAGGACAGGGGGTGATCGGCCTACAATACGGTTCGAACAAGGGGGCGTCTCAAACTGGTATGGTGATGGGAGGCGTGCGACACGCTGGCGACGTGCAAGTGGATCCCATGTCGCAGGCGGGCCACGGCGTGATTGGACTTCAATCGGGGTCGAACGTGGGGGCAAGCCAGGCGGGTTTGGTGATGGGCGGAGTGCGCCATGCCGGTGACATAAAGGTTGATCAACCATCAATGGAGGGCCAGGGGGTCATTGGATTACAGGCAGGCTCGAACCGAGGAGCAACGCAGGCTGGTCTCGTGATGGGAGGCGTCAGGCACGGCCCGGACGTCAGGGCAGATCAGTACTCACAAGAGGGCGCTGGCATCATCGGCACGCAGTACGGTTACGCACAAGGCGCTAGCCAAGCTGGCATGAACTTCAGCAACCCGCGACACGTGGGAGATATCAAGGCGGAACCATATGCACAAGAAAGCGCTGGCATTATCCCGCTTCAGATGGGCTCAAACAGGGGCGCGAACCAACAAGGCATGAATATTGGTCAACAAAGGCTTATCGCCGGCGATGTGTCAGATTTTTAAATCTACAACATGCGGAATAACAAGACATTGACAGTACCTACCCGTCACGTGCGTGAGGGGTAGGCCTAAACACTGACGATTCATAAACAACGGAAAAATACTTTTCTACGCATGCGCAATCATCAACTTCATTAGCGGAGCGCGCAGATTGGATAACACTCGACGAAGTGGACTCCGTGCAAAATAAAGAGATGCTCAACAAAAGACGAATGATTTAGATACCGTACCTGTAGTTTCTTGAATGCATGTGGTTCAATAGTTTATTTCAAAACTAGTGGCGTAGACTGCACCATAGATTCTGTTCAGAGGATTAGGCGTTCGTTCTCGTATCAAGAATTCTAGTGGAAGAAAGAAACGTGGGTAGAGAAAAAGGCAAACGCGGTAGAGACGGTCCCAGGCTCCTCGACAAGGACACGTTCACCGCCTTTTTCTCCAAACGCGTCAATACGAACGGTGGTAAGCGAAGTTTCGACGGAATACAGAATGAACGGATTACAGTCGTGTGATCTTCTTGTACCTAACTTACATGTGCAATCCACGGAAACTGACTTTCGTTTGGTGGCAGAATCTCGGATTTTCTGGAATAAGTGCATGTGGAATAGGAATTGTCAGACCGCATCAAAATCATTCGTCGCCACTTGTCATTAGCATAATTTATTCAAAATCAACAAGATAATCGTGTTAGGATTCGTCAGTGTCAATCCAAACCAACCAATCAGAAACTTCGATACATCGCTTAAAAGTGGGATTGGACACGATACATACGGATAGCCAATCAGAGATGAGTCGGACTGTACTGGAACGTGATTGGTTCTTTTTGGAATTTCGATTGGCCAATAGGGTGCGCTATTGGCTTTTGAACCCAACAGACTTTCGTAACCATGAAGATAACTGATAAGTACATTATTATGTAGCACTGAGCCAGGTTTTCACCATTGTAAAAAATCGGAGGATAATTCTCCTGGCGCGAGCGAATCTCAAAAAGGCAGTGACGATACACAACTGAGAATTGTGATATATTTGTATATACATATGACCCAACGTGTATGGGGGTACATGTAGTTAGTCATGGCACTAGTTAGACCGGTAACACCCATAGCTAAGGGAGTACGTGCAGAAGAGGTTAGGTGAGGTAATAGTAAGAATTAGAAGGAACTTTGTGAGAAGTAAAGTTGCGCGGGCAAAGTAGGCCTTGTTGGTGGGATTTCGTTGACGGGAAGGCGGCGGTGACTGTTAGTAGCCTGGTTCCCTGTCCTGACGTTCTATGGGGCCGACGCTGTCGCCATATCTTTAGTAGGACAGGGGACTAGTAACTCACGGTATGACCTCCAAGATGGGGGCCGCCTTGTGGAATGACGTTAATACGAAGTGACATTGGTTGGCCTAGAATTACGATGACGTAGTCAAGAAAACATGATATGGAAGGACACAGCCTAGTCAACGACTTTTCTCTCTTTCAAAGTTCGAGTTACACTGCGGTCTGCAGTGTAGGCCATTGCAATGGCATGCTCTGTGATTGGTTCACGTATATTATATGCAAGCTGCATGTGGCTTCAATTGTTGAAAATTTATGTTTATTTTAGACATTTTCTTGTACATGGTGTAGCAAACACTTAAAAGCACTTCGTTGCAGCCCCCAGGTGGTTAAAAAGTTCCTCAGTCAACCTTTGAATGCCAGGAATACTGTATATTATGAGAGAATCTAAGAAATCAAAATCCTGTACACGTGTGTATATCGACTCTTCACCCCGCATCCAATTGGCGCTTGGTTTACGGCCGATGTCTCCGCAACGGCTGGGTCAAATTTGACAAAACTTTCATCAATCATCTTGTCTTTCTTGTCGGTATCTCTCTGCCATCTTCATTTTTCGTGTAAGGCCGACATAACGGATACCTTTTTCAAAACCCGCTTCGTTTGCCGCGATGTTGAGTGCAGTTTACACGTGCGCGATGCATTGCGTCATTTCAAAATGGCCGCCACTTCGGTCGTAAACATGACTGTGATTTGTGAAAGAACTTCTTTATGTCACCTTTTTCGGGAAAATGACAGTGATGATGCCTGTAGCGACAAAAAAGACAAATCGATTGATGTATGGTATGTCAAATTTGACGCCCAGCCGTTGCGGAAATATCGGCTGAAAACCTCGCGCCAATCGGATGTGGAATCAAGAATAGTCCAAATTTAGGCATTTTGTGCAATTACCGAATGCCAACTTGATGTTTTTCCTGAAAACACAACAGACGGTTGACTGACGATCTCACTTGACCCAACAAGGAGGCAAGTATTATTACATGTTGATTATGATATATTGTTTAACTGCGCGCTCATTCAAATAATATATACCCGAAAATTTTATAAAATAAATAATGTACGATAAAATCAAGTATTCCATGTACGGTATACATTACGTGCTGCTGGTGCAGGAGTACGGTAGGCTGCTTTTACCTGCACTGCAAATAGACATGTATAGACAGCACTGACAAACTTACGAACACCATGCACACACTTAAACATACTTAAGTCAAAGTGTGATACTTATCTTTTGTGTTGAACAGAAGTGTCACACTCAGACTTAAGTTGTTTTATGAATATGGGCCCTGGATATAACAGTGGGATGACCCTAATGCACAGGCGAATTGACAACGAAAGACCACGGAGATTGTTGGCGTACTCATGGAGGTATCTCAATACCTCCATGCTTAAACTAACGACTGATGCGCGGAAACAAGCGCTGTTGATCCGGGAAACTTTGTTTAGAAACATTCGGCAACAAAATTTGCATAAAAGAGGAAGATGTGGTATAGGGCTAGGTTCCCACAACGCGAGTACAGACAAGACACATAACACATCCGCACCCCGGGATCCGCACACGGGACATTTGTTTCTGTTGCATTTTTCCATTCGCCTCATGCATCTTTTCAAACATCGCCAAATAAAGGTTTTGTTTCCCTCTGAACGCCCCGCGCAATTTCGTTCGCTTCGGTTACGAGTCTCGGTCATACATGTATTTCTTTTCATTTCATCCCCCCCCCCCCTTATTTT
>NMRB01001802.1:58485-73445 GCA_002633025.1 Notospermus geniculatus | reverse complement strand
TGACTGTTAGTAGCCTGGTTCCCTGTCCTGACGTTCTATGGGGCCGACGCTGTCGCCATATCTTTAGTAGGACAGGGGACCAGTAACTCACGGTATGACCTCCAAGATGGGGGCCGCCTTGTGGAATGACGTTAATACGAAGTGACATTGGTTGGCCTAGAATTACGATGACGTAGTCAAGAAAACATGATATGGAAGGACACAGCCTAGTCAACGACTTTTCTCTCTTTCAAAGTTCGAGTTACACTGCGGTCTGCAGTGTAGGCCATTGCAATGGCATGCTCTGTGATTGGTTCACGTATATTATATGCAAGCTGCATGTGGCTTCAATTGTTGAAAATTTATGTTTATTTTAGACATTTTCTTGTACATGGTGTAGCAAACACTTAAAAGCACTTCGTTGCAGCCCCCAGGTGGTTAAAAAGTTCCTCAGTCAACCTTTGAATGCCAGGGATACTGTATATGAGAGAATCTAAGAAATCAAAACCTTGTACATGTACATGTATGTAATGTATCTACTCTTCACCCCACATCCAATTGGCGCATGGTTTACGGCCGATATCGCCGCAACGGCTGGGTCAACTTTAACAAAACATTCATCAATCATCTTGTCTTTCTTGTCGGTATCTCTCTGCCATCTTCATTTTTCGTGTAAGGCCGACATAACGGATACCTTTTTCAAAACCCGCTTCGTTTGCCGCGATGTTGAGTGCAGTTTACACGTGCGCGATGCATTGCGTCATTTCAAAATGGCCGCCACTTCGGTCGTAAACACGAACTGTGATTTGTGAAAGAACTTCTTTATGTTACCTTTTCGGGAAAATGACACTGATGATGCCTGTAGCGATAAAAAAGACAAATCGATTGATGTATGGTATGTCAAATTTGACCCAGTCGTTGCGGAGATATCGGCTGAAAACCTCGCGCCAATTATGTGTGGAATGAAGAATAGTTCAAATTTAGGCATTTTGTGCAATTACCGAATGCCGTCTTGCATAAAACTTGATGTTTTTCCTGGAAACACAACAGACGGTTGACTGACGATCTCACTTGACCCAACAAGGAGGCAAGTATTATTACATGTTGATTATGATATATTGTTTAACTGCGCGCTCATTCAAATAATATATACCCGAAAATTTTATAAAATAAATAATGTACGATAAAATCAAGTATTATATGTATACATTACGTGCTCCTGGAGTAGGGTACGCTGCTTTTACCTGCAAATAGACATAGACAAAGACAGCACTGACAAACGTACGAACACCACTCACACACTTCTGGATATAACAGTGGGATTACCCTATAGACTGGTACCCGGTCCCAACATAGCTCTCAGTCGCAGAGAAAGGGATCGGTATTGGGCGGCCATACTTGGTAGAAAACTGCCATGTCATGACGTCACAGAAGATACTCCTCAGTACTGAGAAATAGCTTACTTACCTCATATCCCAAAATAGCCAACCAATCCACGGCGACGGTACAAATTCAAAATCAAAAGGAGCTAGCCAATCAACTGCGTCGTTACATCAGGCAACCGGTCCCTTATCCTTGAGCTATGTTGGGACCGGGAACCAGTCTAATGACCCTAATGCACAGGCGGTATACTCAAGCGCGTGGATGACAAAACGTGACTTTAGTCTCTGACTCCAACTGGGCCAACTCAAATACCTGTAGTACCGGTACCACGTTACCATGCAGTATACGCACGTGGTGGACCTACTCTAGGGACTTTTGCGCTAAAAAGCAGAAATATGGGTTTGACAGAGTATGTGTCCAGGGCAGAGGGAACTTTACCATTCGCTAGACAGACAGTAGTACCATGTATTCGCCCCTAAACTAGGGGAAAACTATGATGGGGGCACTCCCCGTCGCTTAAACTAACGACTGATGCGCGGAAACAAGCGCTGTTGATCCGGGAAACTTTGTTTAGAAACATTCGGCAACAAAATTTGCATAAAAGAGGAAGATGTGGTATAGGGCTAGGCTTCCACAACGCGAGTACAGACAAGACACATAACACATCCGCACACGGGACATTTGTTTCTGTTGCATTTTTTCATTCGCCTCATGCATCTTTTCAAACATCGCCAAATAAATGTTTTGTTTCCCTCTGAACGCCCCGCGCAATTTCGTTCGCTTCGGTTACGAGTCTCGGTCATACATGTATTTCTTTTCATTTCATTCCCCCCCCCCCCTTATTTTATGATTTCCAAAATGGCGTTTTTCACCAGTTCCTTTCAATAACTGCCGCTTTTCACAGACCATACTTTATACAGCGTGCACATGATTTAGAACTGGATGTTCGCCTCAAAAGTTTTCCTCAAAGTTTTCCACAGAATATTCACTGCTACATATCGCCAGTATATCCCGCCCCTTAGACGGTATAGTGCACTTGAAATGACCAGTAGGCCTATAATACGTCATTTGTTTTCAGTTGAGAACACAGGCACTGAACGGTTTGGTCCAAACGCATAAGTTATAAAAACTATACATGTAGGCTACCATACAAAGCCCCAAAGCTGTAACACACTTGTAACAACTCAATGCAGTTAGGTTGCACAGACCCTGAACTTATGATCCTGCATGGGCCCGGTTGTCCAAAACAGAAGGGAAGTTTAGAAATCAAACGATAAACGTAAACTTTACAACAACGCTATTTTTCATACTACACATTCACCAGATCTTATATCGCATTTTCGGTACAAAAATAACGTTGTCGTTAACGTTTACGTTTATCGTTTGATTTCTAAACCTCCCCGACGCCAAAATAGCACACACGTGCTTTGAACAACCTCCCCTGATCTACAGAGGATGATATTCCGTGCCATACGACCTAAAATGATGCTAATTCTTTTATGTCCATAACTGGCTACCAAGTTCCCTTCCTAGTCCCTCTCCTGACAAAGTACATGCTGACTAAACCGACATTCCATCTTCAGGCCCAGAGAAATGAGTTCCCTGGTATGACCATTGGTGCTGCCCCAACTACCAAGAACATCAGGGAGTTCACCGATGAGCAGCTAAAGGCTGGTCAGAATGTCCTCGGCATGCAAGCCGGCTTCACGGGCGGAGCGTCCCAGGCCGGTATGTCCTTCGGTGCCGGCCGTCATATTTGTGACACCAAGGTGGATGCGGAGATGAGCGCTGACAGTGCGGCTTTCATTGGCGGTCAGGCTGGCTTCACCGGCGGTGCGTCTCAGAAAGGCATGTCAGCTGGTGGCCAACGACACGTTGCTGACATTAAGGTCGACGACATGTCCAAAGACAGTGCGGCTCACGTTGGAGGTCAGGCTGGCTACACCGGCGGTGCGTCTCAGAAAGGCATGTCAGGTGGCGGCCAACGACACGTTGCTGACATTAAGGTCGACGCTATGTCCAAAGACGCCCAGGGCATGATCTAAACACAACACGCCTTTCCGGAAGGAGAAAAAAACGCTTCTTTCACATTCTGTTTATTAATAATCTGTTTTTTCTTTAGTTGTACATATCATGGACTAGAAATGTACACTTGGACTTTCATATAATTTTGGAAAAAAAACTGGACTGCTCTTCGTTGAGACAAATACATTTTTTTTCTAATTCTATCCAAAAACCCGAGCGGCAAAATTGCGTCAACACCACTCATCATTCTGAGCAATTTCAAACTAAGGGAGGAATCTACGATGTTACACAGGCATTTTGGCACTTGTTGTTCGAATGATTTCTTACGAAGACTTTCTTGGAAATGATGACGTCAAATACCGATTTGATGACGTAATCAAAATGGGCGTAGATGTGTCATGGCGTCATACTTCGACTTTCGAATTAAAAACAACTGCGCCAAGTCAAGATAGACGTCGCTAGTTAAGTCGACAGATACTTGAACAACAGTGGCCAAAGTTTGTCCATAATTTATTTTGTTCATCGGCAGAAGTAAAAAAAATCAAAAGTCATTTAATGCTTGCAGTTGCAAAATAGTCTACCGGTTATTTCAGTTGAAAAATACCGCTGTTTTTATTTATAAACAGATAATATGAACAATAAATTCATAATAATCATTGCTATATATATTATTGTTTGAGTGATTTGGGTGTGGGGTGGGGTGGGGTGAGGGGTAGAGAATCGACATGTAGACATGCAAGGATACTAGGCCTCGAACATCACCTGACACACGTGTCAAAAGCAAAGAAGGATTAGCCTCACCTTTTGTGGCCCTTGCTTCGAATGAGTCATCAGCAACATGGAAACTAAAATCTCAAGCTACCAGCAACGGTGTCGACGGCCAAGGGAACTGCCGCTTACCAAGTCCTATTATCAGACGGGTTGGAGTTGTATCTGGAAGCAAAACAGGTTAATATAGATGGTTGCTAATAGGCATCAAGTTTAAAAAGCTTCTTAACCGTTCAACGCATCTTTGGTGTGTTTTTATTATAACTTAATCATATCTCGTCCGTTAGAGTTGATATCATTCCATCAATTTTTGTGTTTGTTGCCACAATGTCATGTCTGCGTCATCGACAGTTGTCATGTCTGCGTCATCGGCATGTGTCACGCCAAGGGCATGAACATGCATGGGCACCCTACCACCCTAAAGATACAACTAATAAACCGTTCTCAAATTGACGTAAGAAGCGACAAAGATCTGCGCACTTCCGCTGAAATCTCAACCACAACCTCGATCTGAAACTGAATGACGTAACGCAGACAACCCACCGACAGTGACGTCGAAAGCGTTGGGTCAGAGTCGACCATTTTGCTGAATCATGGATGGCGTCACGTCAGCTGGTTTCAGATCGAGGTTATGGTTGAGATTTCGGCGAAGTGCGCAGATCTGCGAATTCGAGAAACGTCTATACAAACAAGTTAATATGTTAATATGAAACTGTAACAGTTTTTGACACTTAATTGAAAATCTGTACATATGGGTTCAATTTCTGCCGACTAGTGTGATTTGGGCAATTAAAAAAATGCCGAAAAAATGTAAGATCTTACCCTGCAGAACATATTCTTAAAATCCAACGAATTCAAATGATCATTGAGTGCAACTGGATGGAATAAAGAAAGGCGGTTATTACGGAGCTTGTCCGTCGGTGAATGAGATTTTCTGAGTCGTGTTTTCAGCGTAGCCTAACTGTGACGTCATCAAAGTTGAGGCCCGATAACCATGGTATTTCATGGTTTTTGGACAGACATTCAACTTTTCGTAGTGTTACACTGCATTTTGCTTCTTACCTGCTTTTTCCTTCGCTATTTTCGTCAGACATTTTGGTCAGCATCCGTAAATAGGTTTTAATATGAGGCCTCTACACACTTGAGCGTTTTTCGTTGCATTCGCCAGTAAATCCTATTATCTCAGTATTAGGCGCACCCAAAAGTCGCATCGCAATCCAAAGAAAGTGTGTGGAGGGCTTTTTACATGCAAGCAGGCATCAGTACTCGCAAAAAATGACCTCCGCCGATTTCCCCATTTCGCAAATTCCAAGTTACCCGGTTGGTACAACACCAAACGTTGTTTGCCCATGTCTGTTTGACACCTTGTTGAAAGCTTCCCCCAACCAGTCGCAAGCAGAATATCCTTGCACTTTCGAGGTGTTATCAGTCACGTAACTAATCCTTGTTACTGCTTTGTTTCAGGTCGTTGTGGTATACATGTAGACTAAAGTTCGTTCTTGTTGCTTTTTTCAAGTTCATGCATGGACGTTCAATGAGTTAATGTCAGACTTTTATTTCAGTGATAATCTTTCGTCCTGTATAGAATACTCACTGTTCCAGTCAGCTGTAATTTCGTATTCATAATTTGCATTGGCCGCAACTTTTTCTCTATTTTGGTATACTCCGAATGAATTCTTATTTTTTTGTAGTTTTTCACGTAATTTAGTGAGTGGATGTATCTACAGAACGACTCAATTTTGTCAATTTCGGAAGAAGCCCCGTTTTGGACCTGTCAACCTGTCTTCGGCCTCAATTTTTTAAACATGTGCCTATTTATCTCCCTCTCTCCCTCTGTCCCCTCCAACCGGACACTTCTATCTCCGTTCCTCCTCCTTCAGGCTCAAAGAAACCAGTTCGACGGACCAACCATCGGAGCAAAACCAACCACACAGAACAAAAGGGAGTTCACGGAAGCGCAACTCAAGGCAGGGCAGTGCGTCATCGGTCTTCAAGCAGGAACAAATAAATGCGCCTCTCAGTCCGGCATGTCTTTTGGTTCGAGCAGACACGTCGCGGATATCAAGGTGGACGACATGTCCAAAGAAGGCCAGGCGGTGCTGAGTGGGCAGTCTGGGTATAACAAAGGGGCTACGCAGTCTGGAATGGCATTCGGTGCTGTTCGTCATGTGTGTGACACCAAGGCAGACGCGGAGATGAGTCTGGACAGTGCTGGGGTCATTGGTGGGCAGGCTGGCTACACCGGCGGCGCCTCCCAGAAGGGCATGGCCTTTGGTGCCGTTCGTCACATCTGTGACACCAAGGTGGACGAGATGAGCGCCGACAGTTCGGGTTTTATCGGCGGGCAGGCTGGCTACACGGGCGGCGCCTCCCAGAAAGGCATGGCGTTCGGTGCGGTTCGTCATATCTGTGACACCAAGGTGGACGCGGAGATGAGCGCCGACAGCGCTGGGGTCATAGGCGGGCAGGCTGGCTACACGGGCGGTGCCTCCCAGAAAGGCATGGCCTTCGGCAGCACACGTCACGTCGGCGATATCAAGGTCAACTCAATGTGCCAAGACAGCCAGGGCATGCTTTAGGACCTAATAAGTAACACAGAGAATACCTCAACTGCCAAAAGAGAGTACTTCTCATGCTGTACATGTACAATAAAAATATTCTCGATCAAGAAACTGAGTAGCAGGCGCGGATCCAGAGGGGGCGCGCGCCTCCCCTTTTGGCCAACAAATCTATAAAATCGACCGTGAAATTCTGGAATTGGGCGCAAATTTCAATGTTCCTAGCACAGGGCGCCCCCTCTTTTCCCAAATCCTGGATCCGCCCCTGAGTAGGCCTACTAACCAAATGTCAACGCGGCTGACAGCGTGATTGAAAGATTATTTGAAATGATGGAACAATGGGAATGCAAGCGACATTAAGTGACATTAACAAAGGGCAACAAATGTATTCCAAGATGTAGAAAAGGGTAGACGCACTAGTTAAGCCACACTGTTTATTATCAGTACTTCACGTTAAAGTCCGGCAACATCTAACTGCGACCCAATGGACGGAAGTTAGGAAATTGATAGTTGGATTTTCTGCGGACGCGGCTCTTGATTAGGGAGTTTTCGCAAAGCTCCTGAAATGTCTATCCTTTTGTTCGGTGCTCTCTTCGTGGCATCGAACAATGGGTTTGGCGTTCGCGTTGGCGTTTCGGGGGCTTTGCGAAAACTCCCTAATGACAGGTGCACAGCGCGAACAATCGGGGAACGACCACAAATGGTCGACAGGCATGATTAAAAACCGCAAAGCTCTGCCACATTACATGACTTCCGCATTCCATTGGGTCGTAGTTAGATGTTGTCGGACTTTAGCAGGTTTTGTGATTTTTGAATGACGTCGGGGACGGTTTCCTCTTCAAGAAACAAGACGTATTTTTTTGGACACGTAGCTTACCTCATGACATAGGCCATGAACGCCTATCCATAGAAGTCTCGTGCACTTTTGCTTCATAATTATGTGTAGGATACAAAAATTGATAGTACCATTGAGGAATCAAACCGGGTTTGATTTCTGTATGATATAAACATGTAAAGGGGGGGGGCTTGACATCCACCCAAAGATGGAAGTAATGTAATTTCATTCGCATCAAAAATTCACTTTTTTATTTAATAAATTTGTTTTATTCACGATGATCTCAAGGGGTCTTTATTGAAAGTCAACCGCCAATCCTGCGAACCGCCGGGTTCAGGCGTCCGGCACAGTCACGTAGCAGTCAGCACTGGTCAGAGGCAAGGCTAGGTGGCCTATTCATCACATCAATGAATGTGGGGCAATTAAGGGCGCGGCAGGCCGGAAAATGTTCGTGCAAACAATGCTAGGCCTAGTTGTAATTCGCTCTGCAAGAGATGTCGTCTATCGTAATTTAGACCTACAGCAATCCAGCCGACGATATGCCCACCACGCCCACCTACATTACATGTGTACAACAGCAGCAGGATACATGCACGTGCCACTATCCCAAAATTTGTCGAACGCTGCAGGCGACTCCGTGCAGCACGGCTACTTGGGAGTCCCATGCGCTTACCTCAGACCAACTGTTGAACTGGCGAACAGAAACGGCCCAAGACAGTCGTAAATACTTCCATAAATCTTGGTTTTGTGCAAAAAGTCAGGCGACATGGCGGCAGGAGCGCCATTTGGACCCATCTTCGCTGAGTTCAGGTCAAGACTCGGCTTCTCCTCCCTTGACCTTCACGCAAGCAAACCACTTTCCGTGTTCAAGGATTTCACCGGTCCCAAAAATAGTAACCAATCACGGCAAAGCTTGCATCGGTAGCTCGGTTATGATGACAAGATGGCGGGCTCGATGAAACTTTATTCGAATGCAAAGTATCCGTGGAAGGACTTAAAAGTACTCGAAAAGACGTCGCGGAGGCAATATTCGATGGAGATTATTTGTTAGTCTGTTGTAGGACTGGCAGTGGGAAGTCAATTATGTACCAGCAGGTTAGTGTTGTTCGCTACGACGTTGAACGGCGTACTCGTATTGAATAAATTATCGCGAGTGAACCGAGGCTTCTGATTGGTCGCACGAGAAAATCCCAAAGCGTTGAACACGGAATCTGGCTGCTTGCTGCAGAGTGTAGGAAGAGGTTAGCGATTTCTACACGATGCATTATGCAGAATGTTTGGTCCCACCCGGCGAAAACGTTGATTTCGTTGGCAGCCTGTATACCAGTGACATCGCCTCCTTGACAACCGCCAGGCCATCATCAAGAAATGAACAAGGTTATTCACTCTTTTACCTTCGACGGCTTACTAGAGGCTTTGAACATTTTGTTTAGCTAGCTTTCCTAACTTTTTATTCAATATTCCTTCATTGATTGCAGGCAAAACTCCAGTTACGTCTTAACCTCCTTAGAATACCAGCAGATGCAACCACTAATCTCTCACATTTTCTCCTCGTTTAGATGCATTTAATTCATAGATAATTTCAAACTGCACCATATCATGCTTTTGCTAGATACATGTACAAGTGTAACTAACGGCAAATTTGAGGCCTGCGAGGAATGCTGATTTCACTAGCAGGCATACCTTGTGATCATCCTGAGGTAATTAGTGGTTCTTCGCCCTGGTTCCCTTCGTCATCGCCCACAACGTTACAGACAGGTGTGACAGGAATCAGCGTCCTAGGAATGGAGATCCTCCAAACCACAATAGCCCGCTATTTTAAGGTTATATTCGAATGGTCATGGTCTCTCTAGCCATATATTCTAATCCCTCGCTGAACAATAAGACCGAAATTTGATTCCACGGGGACTTGGATTCCTTTCACACCTGTACCGTTTGTGTACCGTTTGTGTAGGGAGTGAGCACCAAGAACCACTGATTTACCTCGGGTGGCTGTTCAAGGAATCAAAGTTTACTAAACCATTCCAACAGAAGTGTTGTTTACCATTGCTTATGCGCTCCCTTTAACTGCTTCAGTTGCTTTCTGATATGCAACCAACTCTAAGCAAACCCGCGCCGTTTTGCAACGCTATTTGTTCATCAGCTTTTCATTCCAGGAATATTGTTACATTTGCATGCATCGTTCCAGGAATTGTTACATCGCCTGCTTTGTTGATTGCATAGAACCCCTTCGAATAGAACGGCAACTTTATGGTGTCTTGTTCTTGGAAGGGCCTAGACAGCTACTAACCTTCATTGCTTCCACAGGGCCGGAGGAACCAGTGCAGCTTGGGGCTATACACCGTCACCGCTGATTGTTTAGAAATAACTGTAGCGTAGTTTCGGATTTGGGGTTGTCGTACATAATTATGTACTAAGCTCTGCTACCAGGGCGGCCGAAACCAAGGCCCGTATTTTCGAATGCTCCTCAACGTAAAGGAGTTCCTCAAGGCTATTGTTCGCAACAGGCGAACAATGGCCTTGAGAACTCCCAAATGTTGGGTGGGGTGAACAAGGGTGTAGTTGGCCACCATAGAGTGGTTGGTCACCAACTGATACCATTCTTTGCCGTGGAGTGTGGCTGACAAGTGACTATACTGTCAGCAGTGGCCGACCACTACATGGTAGCCAACTACTCAATAGTTCACCCAAACTCTGCTGCAAAAAGAAAAGTTTAAAACGCTACGATAGCAAAATTTGAAATTTTCTTCGGTCAGTTGACCAGTCTCCTTTTTTCTTTATGTAATTCGTTTTTCTTTTTTGCAGGCTCAGGCATGTGGGTTCCCGGGTATGACCATCGGACCTAAACCACTGCGGGCGAACGTACGGCAGTTTACAGAAGAACAACTACAGGCAGGAAAGGGGATCATCGGTCTTCAGGCTGGGACCAACAAATGCGCCTCCCAGGCTGGCATGTCCATGGGTGGAACCCGCCATTGTGGAGACATCAAGGTCAACGAGATGTCGCGAGAAGGCCAAGCAGTAATTGGTCTGCAGGCTGGCAGCAACAAAGGTGCGTCGCAGTCCGGAATGAGGTCCGTGAGGAACATCTCGAACGACAAAATTGGCCCGATGGCGAAGGAGAGTCAGGGGATCATCGGAGGGCAAGCCGGGGTGAATACTGGCGTGAATCAGTCTGGGATGGCCATTGGTGGAACCAGGAATATCTCGAATGATAAAATCTGTGAGATGTCCAAAGATGGGCAGGGGGTGATTAGCCTACAGGCCGGTTACAATAAAGGTGCGAACCAGTCTGGTATGTCTTTCAGCGCAGTGCGTAACATCTCCAACCCGAGTATCGGGCAGATGTCAAAAGCTGGGGAAGGTGTTATCAGTCTCCAGGCCGGCCACAACCAAGGGGCAAGTCAAGCTGGTATGGCTAGTATGGGTAGGAGAAGGGACATCTCCAACCCCAACGTCCATGCCATGTCCAAGGAAGGACAGAGTGTTATTAGCCTCCAGTCGGGTACGAACCAAGGCGCTAATCAGTCTGGTATGTCTTTCGGCGCAACCCGTAACAATTCAAATGCTGCGTATGGGAGTATGTCGGCGGAGGGGAAGGGTACACTTAGTTTGCAGTATGGTTACACTGGCGGGGCCAACCAATCCGGGATGTCCATGGGGCGGAGCCGGGATATAACAAAAAAACAGTGTTCTGACCACTAAATGGCGACCGATCTCCAATTCATTGCTTGAGTGAGGGTTCTGTTCGATTTTAAGTTTACCCCGTCAGCCTTTCTATGAAGATACGTGTACATAACCACTGGCAAACTTAGAGAACTTAACATATCACGTGACTCCAGCATGAATGAAGTATTTATTGAAAGTAAGAACGATTCGGACAGGCACAGGGTTTGCATTCGATGTGGCAAATGTGAAGCTAAACAGAATTCTGATATAACCGGTATTGTATGTAAACTTACATGTACTAAGTCGAACTTTATTTATTTATGGCAATAATTAATTATTTATGGCAATGTTTAATTGATTTTCATTAAAGTATTTGTTTCCAACCAGTTGTTTTTCACTTATTTTGGTACAAAAAGGTGTTTTTTTCGTGATGGTGGTGCAGTAAATGGCCACACATCACACCGTGTGCCCCCAATTGCTGACTTACCCGTAGCCATGCTCGGAGTAAAGTTGACAGGGCGTGGCTGAGTTCTTACTTTTGAGCCATCTTGACAGGCGATGATTTTCGGATGCAAGAAGGCAACATTTACCGTATCACAAGCTAACACACCCAATGCAATGATCCTTTGTATCCGATGACGGAAGTCCCAGGAACTCCTTGGATCGGACATGAGCCATGGATTCACAGGATCTGGACTCCGACCAACCCATGTGACGTTCCACAGTACCGTATATCAAGATAAAGTCTGAGAGCCAAATAACCAGTTAAGTTACAAAAAGACGTGTGATATACCGTGTGAACCTGCGTGATCCTATCCGTCTACTCCGCCTGTTGCTCATCTTTCGTACCTGCAATCTCTCGCACGTTATACCATCAATCTCTCGCACGTTATACCATAAGTTTTGATTGTCAATTGTTGAGTCTCTTTCCCAGAATAGAAATTCCAAAGTACAGTATAGCATTCCCAACTCTTACTCTTCAGTGGATAAGGCGTCATCTCACTTCCACTGTACAGTGACAGTCTTAGACCTTCACACCCCAATACCCCCAGAACCTTTCTGGATAACCCAAGGAGTAGCTCATTCAGCACCTCACCCCGTTCAGATCTTCCCACAGCAAACTACATTGTACCATCGCAATCTACCTCTGATCCATCCTCGATTTGCATAACCATCACCATATCTCGTCTATTAAATGAATCCTTGAGTTTCAGATACTTCCCATGATCAGTTTGCCTGTCCAGCATCGTCGACAACCTTTCCTGTCCAGCATGATTGTTTTGTTGTTTACATTTGCCAATGTGTGATAAGCGTGCACAATTCGTAGCGAGTGTATTCTGTCATTTTGTTCTATTATAAAATTTCCTCGTTTCTTCAACTTGTTACACCATGCGCCAACCGAAAAGTTCCCTCTCAACGAATCTCACCCCCCCCCCCCCACATCAACCACGCAAATCCGTTTGGCACGTTCGTCACTTACATTTCTACCTTTTTTATCGGATTCATTTCCCCTCGAACACGTGATTGGTTCGTTGGTTACAACTGCCCCGGTGAGAGAGCAAATCTTACCTCTGATTGGACAATACATGTATGACCTACCCCGGATTCAAGTTCCTTCGAATACCTGATTCGTTGGTTGGTAACGACTGCCCCGGTGACATAGACTTTCTCGTCTCTGATTGGACAATGAGACAGAAACCTTGCATTGTGAACGAGGCTGATCACATGGTTCCCAAATACCTTTGATTCCTCCTAATGGCAGTTGACAGGACGCAACAAGTTATTTTTTTATTTTCTCCAGGCACAGCGAAATGAGTTCCCAGGCATGACCATCGGCGCCAAACCAACCCACAAGAACATCCGAGAGTTCACAGACGAACAGATGAAGGCTGGCCAATCAGTGATCGGTCTGCAGGCCGGAACCAACGTCGGAGCGTCACAGTCGGGGATGACGTTCGGAGGCGTCCGGCACATCGGGGACACGAAGGTCGGCGAAACGGACAGGGCCACTCAGGGCATTCTGTAAACGGGGACGAAACACTATGGAAAATGGCGGACATTTCTATTTCTAGAATTTGTATTCACCATCGAGAAATCCTCCATACATAATGTGTGTACATGTATTCTAGTTATCCATGCACTGTATATAAGTCAAATGACATTTTTGCCCTATCATGACGAACAAGAGCAGAACATTTCAGAAGGTTTCGAAGACTTTATTAGCAATGTTACAGCTGAACTGTACACATGGAGTTGTGTAACATTTTTGGACACTTGCTCTGCCAGACAAGGCTCAGACCGTGACTCGAACTAAAACAACGGATAGAAAATAGCACACAGTATCTTTGACGAATCGACAGTTGTTTTGTAAACAGAAGGATGATGTTTGTAAACATTGCCCTCACAGGCAATCAGAATGCAGGAAATGAGTGTTTGTAAAGAAAGATTCGTCCCCTTTTGCATTCAATTTTTTGGCTGACACATCGCTTTAAAGCCTAGGTCACAAATGCGCCGGGCCCCGTACGATTTTCCCCACCCAGCGGCTTGCTGTGGATTTTTGAGACTGAAACTCAGACCTAAGCTGAATTATGCCGAAATCGCCTCAATGGATAAGCGGAAATTAAACTAGATCAAACTGGGCACCGTAGAAATTGGCCAAAACGTCTGTTTTTACTCGCCGTACGGGCCCCGGAGTGGATATGTGACCTAGGCTTCAGCCAGGAATCCACTGCTGATTTTATGCGTTGCGACTTGCTTTGCAACCTGCTACCTGCGATTGAATACGATCGCAAGGAACTGAAATTGACCACATCTTCGCCATTGGTGGAAATCACGTCTTGCGCGAATCCTCTATACGGCGATCGAGTGCCCAGTTGCAAAGCAAGTCGGAACGCAAAATCAGCTTGAAATTAATGGTGGATTCCTAGCTTCAGGTCAACAACTACTTGCATTCATCTTCAGAGAACACTCCGCGATTTTTCTGACAGTGAAACTTCTTAACCTTTAACTAGAACGCCCACGTATATGTCTGCACTTTCCTGGGATGAACAAGCGAAACAGTCCTGAAGACATTCATCTCAAGAATATAATGTTGATTAGTTCAAACATTTTGACATAGAAACCATTGGTACTGTTGCTCAGAATGCACGCGAAATCATCCTGATTTCCATAGAACTGTAACTCGGCGCCACCTCGGGATTCTCCGGGTAATTTCGGAACAAACGAAGATGACGTCACATTATAAACCGCCACTCACCATGCTCACCATTGTGGAAATGTATGATACGTGCGATTTGACAGTAATAAATTAATTCTCTTGCTAATAACTGACTTTACTTTAGTCTTTGATCTGTTTTTTGAAAGAATTGTTCTTTTATTTCTTCATCTGGATGATGGCCGTCATACTGACTGCTTGGTGCGGGAACGTAGGGAGTAAACTCTACCAGATGTGCCAGAGGATGACACCAATGGGGAAGCCGCATGACTGCAGATGGCGCAGTCAGTATAAGACCCGAACGACGTACTGACGTCACTTTTTCGCTGTTGACGTCACGTCGTCAAAGCAGGTGTACATTTTTCTACACAATTTTCGTGGAAATTTCCCCAAAAGACGTTGTCAGTATTGGCATCCTGTGGCATTTCTGACGAAACAAAGCAGTGATATATGGAGAACTTTGAACATGAAACAGGGCAGTGTAATTTAATCAAAATTGAACCAAAGAGAGTGGTTTATTTTGGGGCAA
>NMRB01001802.1:45998-57858 GCA_002633025.1 Notospermus geniculatus | reverse complement strand
CATTCTGAGCAACAGTACCAATGGTTTCTATGTCAAAATGTTTCAACTAATCAACATTATATTCTTGAGATGAATGTCTTCAGGACTGTTTCGCTTGTTCATCCCAGGAAAGTGCAGACATATACGTGGGCGTTCTAGTTAAAGGTTAGAAGTTTCACTGTCAGAAAAATCGCGGAGTGTTCTCTGAAGATGAATGCAAGTGGTTGTTGACCTGAAGCTAGGAATCCACCATTAATTTCAAGCTGATTTTGCGTTCCGACTTGCTTTGCAACTGGGCACTCGATCGCCGTATAGAGGATTCGCGCAAGACGTGATTTCCACCAATGGCGAAGATGTTGTCAATTTCACTCAGTCGGCGACCGGTATCAGTTCCTTGCGATCGTATTCAATCGCAGGTAGCAGGTTGCAAAGCAAGTCGCAACGCATAAAATCAGCAGTGGATTCCTGGCTGAAGCCTAGGTCACATATCCACTCCGGGGCCCGTACGGCGAGTAAAAACAGACGTTTTGGCCAATTTCTACGGTGCCCAGTTTGATCTAGTTTAATTTCCGCTTATCCATTGAGGCGATTTCGGCATAATTCAGCTTAGGTCTGAGTTTCAGTCTCAAAAATCCACAGCAAACCGCTGGGTGGGGAAAATCGTACGGCAGGCCCGGCGCATTTGTGACCTAGGCTTTAAAGCGATGTGTCAGCCAAAAAAATTGAATGCCAAAGGGGACGAATCTTTCTTTACAAACACTCATTTCCTGCATTCTGATTGGCTGTGAGGGCAATGTTTACAAACATCATCCTTCTGTTTAAAACACAACTGTCGATTCGCTTTTAAGACTTCGTCAAAGATACTGTGTGCTATTTTCTATCCGAAGAAATGAAATAGGTAACACCGTCTTTTGAATCAACTTGGTTGTATTGAGACAAGCTTTCGAAAGCTTGTCTCAATACAACCAAGTTGATTCAAAAGACGGTGTTACCTATTTCATTTCTTCTCATTCATTCAACGATCAACACGGCTATCCCTAAAACTATTTTCTATCCGTTGTTTTTGTTCGAGTCACGGTCTGAGCCTTGTCTGGCAGAGCAAGTGTCCAAAAATGTTACACAACTCCATGTGTACAGTTCAGCTGTAACATTGCTAATAAAGTCTACGAAACCTGCTGAAACGTTCTGCTCTTGTTCGTCATGATAGGGCAAAAATGCCATTTGACTTATATACAGTGCATGGATAACTAGAATACACACATTATGTATGGAGGATTTCTCGATGGTGAGTACAAATTCTAGAAATAGAAATGTCCGCCATTTTCCATCGTGTTTCGTCCCCGTTTACAGAATGCCCTGAGTGGCCCTGTCCGTTTCTCCGACCTTCGTGTCCCCGATGTGCCGGACGCCTCCGAACGTCATCCCCGACTGTGACGCTCCGACGTTGGTTCCGGCCTGCAGACCGATCACTGATTGGCCAGCCTTCATCTGTTCGTCTGTGAACTCTCGGATGTTCTTGTGGGTTGGTTTGGCGCCGATGGTCATGCCTGGGAACTCATTTCGCTGTGCCTGGAGAAAATAAAAAAATAACTTGTTGCGTCCTGTCAACTATTGATGCCATTAGGAAGAATCAAAGGTATTTGGGAACCATGTGATCAGCCTCGTTCACAATGCAAGGTTTCTGTCTCATTGTCCAATCAGAGACGAGAAAGTCTATGTCACCGGGGCAGTCGTTACCTACCAACGAATCAGGTATTCGAAGGAACTTGAATCCGGGG
This sequence comes from Notospermus geniculatus, assembly GCA_002633025.1. Classification (NCBI taxonomy): domain Eukaryota; kingdom Metazoa; phylum Nemertea; class Pilidiophora; order Heteronemertea; family Lineidae; genus Notospermus; species Notospermus geniculatus. Next base: position 56,101 of record NMRB01001802.1, on the reverse strand, counting down.
TAGGTCATATTGTCCAATCAGAGGTAAGATTTGCTCTCTCACCGGGGCAGTTGTAACCAACGAACCAATCACGTGTTCGAGGGAAATTGAATCCGATAAAAAAGGTAGAAATATATGTGACGAACATGCCAAACGGAATGGTTGATGTTGGGGGAATGGGGGGTGAAGTTGAGGGTCGGGAATTTCTCGTTTGGTACATAAAAAAGGAATACGTGTAATAAGGAAAAGATTGACATAATATTCTCGCTACGAGGATTGCACGGTTGGCAAATGTACACAATAAACACAAGCATGCTGAACAATGGAGGACGTCAATGATGCTGAACAGGCATGACAGGCAAACAAACATGGAATAGATCTGAAACTAAAACAATAGATTATTAAGAGGGGAAGAGGATGAGGTGTGATGGGTGTGCAATCAAGGACTGATCAGAGATAGCATGATCATGACATGACATAGTAGTCATCAATTCATATAGCGCTCCTTCGAGCCCATCCTGAGCTAATCAGGGTTGCACTCGCTCCCTCCGTTACTGCATACGTTTGTGTGCGGTACGAAGGGAGCGAGCGCTAAAAGCCCCTGATGTTCTCAAGGTGGTCCAGCTCCTAGGACTACTCAAAGGCAATACAAGTTAAAGGTATCTCTGGCGAGCATGTCTCCAGAGAAGCCTTCAATGTAATAGGAAGACAAGTCGGCAAATTGTTCCAAAAGCTTTGGCACAACAACAGAAAATGTCCTGTCGCCATGGCGCTGCCGTCATCTTATGTTCTGACATTGTGATCTGCTGATAGGAATAAGAGTCAAATGCTACAAGAGGCGGGAAACTGTACTTTTTTAGGAGGGGTGATGCTGAATCGTATGGTGCTGTCATTTCATGTGAATGATACATGTAGTACGTGCGAGAGGTTGTGGTTCGACTCGAAAGATGAGGTACACACAGGTGGAGTAGACGGATATGATCACGCAGGTTCACAGGGTATATCACACGTCTTTTTGCAACTTAACTGGTTATTTGGCGGCTCTTGGACAACTCCGGAACCGGCGTCACGTGGGTTGCTCGAACTCTGGCTTCCTCGAGGGATCTCTGGTACTGATCCAGCCGACAGCAGCTGGCTTCCTCGTTGACAGTAATTCAGATCTCTCCAATCCGAGGGATCTCTGGGACTGATCCAGCCGACAGCAGCTGTAGCCTCAATGCCGATGAGATACGACAAGAATGAGGTATGTTCACTTGAAGATGGTCAATCATCGTCGTTTTCTGTGATTTCGTCATCTCAGAAATTCCTCAGCGAGACTCCTGACGCAGCCCAAGCGGTAATTCATCCACAACGTATGTGTCCTAGTATCAACCTGTTTTGAGCATGGCCACTTCGCCTTCCGGAATGAACCCATGGTACGCCAGCATGGGGTACACGTGGCCAGCCACTAAAACACTACCATCGGGAAAAACCCATATTTTTGTACCAAAATGAGTAAAAGACCTGGTTGGAAATAAATAGTTTAATGAAGATCAATTAATTATATCGAAATAAATAAATAAAGTTCGAATCAGTACATGTAAGTTTACATTATAATACAAGAGATCACAATTCTGAGACAAAATGAACTACATTGTTTCCACCTTGTCAAATGTCATTAATTGTTACGTAAGGATACATACAATAGGGAGGTTTAGAAATCAAACGATAAACGTGAACTTTACAACAACGTTATTTTTCATACTACACATTAACCAGATTTTATATTGCATTTTCGGTTCAAAAATAACGTTGTCGTTAACGTTTACGTTTATCGTTTGATTTCTAAACCTCCGTATTAACTAATTGCCAACAAAATTCAGTGTGTAATGTTACTTGTAAAATCCTTCATTCATGCTGAAGTCATGGGGCCTGTTCAATTCAACGTTGACGAGAGGCTGATGTACACGTAGCCTGACTGATAAAAAAGGGGGTGGGACAAACTCGGGACCAAACAGATCAAGGCTCAAGCAATAGGGAGGATTAGAAATCAAACGATATACGTAAACATTAACGACAACGTTATTTTTGTACCGAAAATGCAATATAAAATCTGGTTAATGTCTAGTGTGAAAAATAACGTTGTCGTAAAATTTACGTTTATCGTTTGATTTCTAAACCTCCCTTCGTCGTCACCATTTAGTAGTCAGAACACTGGTTTTTTGTTATATCCCGGCTCCGCCCCATGGACATCCCGGATTGGTTGGCCCCGCCAGTGTAACCATACTGCAAACTAAGTGTACCCTTTCCCTCCGCCGACATACTTCCATACGCAGCATTTGAATTGTTACGGGTTGCGCCGAAAGACATACCAGACTGATTAGCGCCTTGGTTCGTACCCGACTGGAGGCTAATAACACTCTGTCCTTCCTTGGACATGGCATGGACGTTGGGGTTGGAGATGTCCCTTCTCCCAGCCATACTAGCCATACCAGCTTGACTTGCCCCTTGGTTGTGGCCAGCCTGGAGACTGATAAGTCCCTCCCCAGCTTTTGACATCTGCCCGATATTCGGGTTGGAGATGTTACGCACTGCGCTGAATGACATACCAGACTGGTTCGCACCCTTATTGTAACCGGCCTGTAGGCTAATCACCCCCTGCCCATCTTTGGACATCTCACAGATTTTATCATTCGAGATATTCCTGGTTCCACCAATGGCCATCCCAGACTGATTCACGCCAGTATTCACCCCAGCTTGCCCTCCGATGATCCCCTGACTCTCCTTTGCCATCGGGCCAATTTTGTCGTTAGAAATGTTCCTCACGGACCTCATTCCGGACTGCGACGCACCTTTGTTGCTGCCAGCCTGCAGACCAATTACTGCTTGGCCTTCTCGCGACATCTCGTTGACCTTGATGTCTCCACAATGGCGGGTTCCACCCATGGACATGCCAGCCTGGGAGGCGCATTTGTTGGTCCCAGCCTGAAGACCGATGATCCCCTTTCCTGCCTGTAGTTGTTCTTCTGTAAACTGCCGTACGTTCGCCCGCAGTGGTTTAGGTCCGATGGTCATACCCGGGAACCCACATGCCTGAGCCTGCAAAAACCAAAAACGAATTACATAAAGAAAAAAGGAGACTGGTCAACTGACCGAAGAAAATTTCAAATTTTGCTATCGTAGCGTTTTAAACTTTTCTTTTTGCAGCAGAGTTGTTGGGTGAACTATTGAGTAGTTGGCTACCATGTAGTGGTCGGCCACTGCTGACAGTATAGTCACTTGTCAGCCACACTCCACGGCAAAGAATGGTATCAGTTGGTGACCAACCACTCTATGGTGGCCAACTACGCCCTTGTTCACCCCACCCAACATTTGGGAGTTCCTCAAGGCCATTGTTCGCCTGTTGCGAACAATAGCCTTGAGGAACTCCTTTACGTTGAGGAGCATTCGAAAATACGGGCCTTGGTTTCGGCCGCCCTGGTAGCAGAGCTTAGTACATAATTATGTACGACAACCCCAAATCCGAAACTACGCTACAGTTATTTCTAAACAATCAGCGGTGAAGGTGCATAGCCCCAAGCTGCACTGGTTCCTCCGGCCCTGTGGAAGCAATGAAGGTTAGTAGTTGTCTAGGCCCTTCCAAGAACAAGACACCATAGTTGCCGTTCTATTCGAAGGGGTTCTATGCAATCAACAAAGCAGGCGATGTAAAAATTCCTGGAACGCTGCATGCAGATGTAATAATATTCCTGGAACAAAAAGCTGTTAGCAGAACAAATAGCCTTGCAAAAACGGCGCGGGTTTGCTTAGGGTTGGTTGCATATCAGAAAGCAACTGAAGCAGTTGAAGGGAGCGCATGAAGCAATGGTGCAACACTTCTGTTAGAATGGTTTAGGAAAAGGGGCTGTTCGTTTTCGTCAATTGAGGAATCTGAGTTGTGATCCTTGAGAAAATGAAGAAAGCTATGAACACCTGCAAACTGCATAGCTTTTTCCGTTTTCTCAAGGATCACAACTCAGATTCCTCAAGTGAGGAAAATGAACAGCTCCTTTGATTCCTTGGACAGCCACCCGAGGGATCAGTGGTTCGTGGTGCTCTCCCTACACAAATGGTAACGTTGTGGGCGATGACGAAGGGAACAATGGGAGACTTTCCTGCCGCAAGAGGCCGCCACAAGTTAGCGGTCCTAGGACGTCACGAAATGTGACGTCACAGAGAACAAGTGCACGCCATGACGTCATCCATAATGACGTGAAAGCCATGGCTTACGTCTTTGACGTCAAATTTTGTGACGTTCTAGGACCGCTAACTGGCGGCCTCTTGCGGCAGGATGATCACACATATGCCTGCTAGTGGAATCAGGATTCCACGCAGGCCTCAAATTTTAGCCGTTAGTGATCCAGCAAAAGCATGATATGGTGCAGCCTTAAATTATCTATGAATTAAATGCATCTACATGTAAATGGGGAGAAATGTGAGAGATGAGTTGCATCTGCTGGTATTCTAAGGAGGTTAAAACATAAGTGGAATTTTGTCTGCAATCAATGGAAAATATTAAATAAAAAGCTAGGAAAGCTAGCCAAACAAAACGTTCAAAGCCTCTAGTAAGCCGTCGAAGGTAAAAGAGTGAATAACCTTGTTCATTTCGGGATGATGGCCTGGCGGTTGTCAAAGAGGCGACGTCATCGGTATACAGACTGCCAATAAAAAAAAACGTTTTCGCCGGTTGGGTCCAAATGGCGCTCCTGCCGCCATGTCGCCGGACTTTCTTGCACAAAACCAAGATTCATTGAAGTATTTACGACTGTCTTGGGCGTTTCTGTTCGCCAGTTCAACAGTTGGTCTGAGGTAAGCGCATGGGACTCCCAAGTAGCCGTGCTGCACGGAGTCGCCTGCAGCGTTCGACAAATTTTGGAAACGCGGCGCGTGCATGTATCCTGCTGTAGGGTACATTGTATACATGTACAGCAAACTAGGTGGGGCGTGGTGGGCATATCATCGGCTGGATTGCTGTAGGCCCCTAGGTCTGAATTAGGTACATCTGATGCAAAGCGAATTACAGCTAGCATTGTTTGTAGGAACATTTTCCGGCCTGCCGCGCCCTTAATTGCCCCACATTGATGTGATGAATAGGCCTCCTTGGCCTTGCCTCTAACTGCAACGTGACTGTGCCGGACGGCTGAACCCGGCTGTTTGCAGGATTGGCGGTTGACTTTCAATAAAAAGACCCCTGGAGATCATCGTGAATAAAACAAATTTATTAAATAAAAAAGTGCATTTTTGATGCGAATGAAATTACATTATCCATCTTTGGGTGGATGTCAAGCCCCCCCCCCCCTTTATGTTTATATCATACAGAAATCAAACCCGGTATGATTTCTCTATGGTACTATCAATTTTGATATTCTACACATAATTGTGAAGCAAAAGTGCACAAGAGTTCTATGGGTAGGCGTTCATGGCCTAGTCATGAGGTAATTAGCTACGTGTCCAGAAAAAATACATCTTGTTTCTTGAAGAGGAGACCGCCCCGACGTCATTCAAATCACAAAACCTGCTAAAGCCCGACAACATCTAACTACGACCCAATGGAATGCGGAAGTTATGTAATGCGGCAGAGCTTTGCGGTTTTTAATCTTGCCTGTCGACCATTTGTGGTCGTTCCCCGATTGTTCGCGCTGTGCACCTGTCATTAGCGAGTTTTCGCAAAGGCCCCGAAACGCCAACGCGAACGCCGAACCCATTGTTCGATGCCACGAAGAGAGCACCGAACAAAAGGATAAACATTTCAGGGGCTTTGCGAAAACTCCCTAATCAAGAGCCGCGTCCGCAGAAAATCCAACTATCAATTTCCTAACTTCCGCCCATTGGGTCGCAGTTAGATGTTGCCGGACTTTAACGTGAAGTGCTGATAATAAACAGTGTGGCTTAACTAGTGCGTCTACCCTTTTCTACATCTTGGAATACATTTTTTGCCCTTTGTTAATGTCACTTATTCTAGAAATGTCGCTTGCATTTCCATTGTATTGTTCCATCGTTTCAAACAATCTTTCAATCACGCTTTCAGCCGCGTTGACTTTTGGTTAGTAGGCCTACTCAGGGGTGGATCCAGGATTTGGGAAAAGAGGGGGCGTCCTGTGCTAGGAACATTGAAATTTGCGCCCAATTCCAGAATTTCACGGTCGATTTTATAGATTTGTTGGCCAAAAGGGAGGCGCGCGCCCCCTCTGGATCCGCGCACTGCTACTCAGTTTCTTGATCGAGAATATTATTATAGTACATGTACATGTATGTACAGCATGAGAAGTACTCTCTTTTGGCAGTTGAGCTATTCTCTGTGTTACTTATTAGGCCCTAAAGCATGCCCTGGCTGTCTTGGCACATTGAGTTGACCTTGATATCGCCGACGTGACGTGCGCTGCCGAAGGCCATGCCTTTCTGGGAGGCACCGCCCGTGTAGCCAGCCTGCCCGCCAATGACCCCGGCACTGTCGGCGCTCATTTCCGCATCCACCTTGGTGTCACAGATATGTTTTTGGTAAAGTAGGAAAAAATCCCCCTTTTGGTCAAGTAGGAAAAAATCCCCCTTTTTGATAAAGTAGTTTGGAAAAGATTCCCCAGGAAATAATCTGCCTTAATATGTACTTCACTGAGGATTTTTCTGCTTACGAAAGCCCAGTAGTCTCATTATGAAGGGCAGGTTCACAGATTTGTGCACCTGATCACATTGTTTTTGATTTTGAGTTTTTTCCAATGCTGAATTTGTACACAATTCTGCAAAAAATGTATGTGGTCTCATAAATTTAACAAACAATCACGGACGGTGTAGCGTGATTGTGTGCACTGCATGGTGACCCCTAAACAAAGTGACCCCTGGACAGTGACTCCTAAACCCCTCAGTCAGGCCCACGCCCCAAGGGGAGGTTTAGTGTTCATGATGTAGGCCTACACTGTTAGGGTAGGTGATTCATGTCATGTCATGAAGGACACACTTCAGTCATCTCTGATTGTTTAATTTTGATTTGCAGATTGACACCCACCAACTTGTGTACTCACAAAGTCACATGTCACAGCCTGAGTGCAGAGTGTGACAGACAAACAGCAGCAGCGTCCACCCTCCTGTAAGTCATCTGACTTTGTCCAGACTGTTTTACTTTGTTTACCAATCAGTATCTCCCTCTGACCCTTGGATGGGTGCTCGTGTCAAACTTGAAGGAATATACTGGTATACTGGTATACTTTCTATTGCTCTACTGCAAGCCATTCTATGACTGTTAAATTTTGATTTGCAGATGGACATGATGGAGAATGATGCCATTTCCAAAACATCATCTATGCCTCGACTATGTACTGTTACATCAGCCAGAAGGTGAAGTTTTTCATACAGGGATAGTTGAAAATGGCCATGCATTATTTTTTCGGTAAGGGTTCTCAAGTTTCTGTTTTATCCAAGGGCTGCACTGAACAGCCTTGGCAATAGGCTAAATGTATGTACATGTAGCTATTTTGCAAAGTGGAATGGACTGACGAATTCTCATAGAGGGAGGACAGGGGTTCCTGCCAATTACTCCATAATAATATTGTGCTGTAACAGCTTGTAATGGTCAAGTGATTCCTCTCCATACATTACCATAGGATCATCTGGGCCATTTTGAGTGTCTGAAATGAACAGAAGCAGGTCTCCTTTCTGTGTGGTTATTTTTCCAAGCAGTTTGTCTAGTAAAAACATGACAAAAATGTGAGGTCACTGTCCTTAAACTTGTTTTAATCCAAGTCTCAATGATTTATATTGATTCCTTCAGCAATTTCTAAGGCGTTCAAAAGTACTAATTACAGAAAGCGGTGAACCACAATAGGAGATGATTGAATGATAATTTGTTCCACCTATGCCCATCAACAATGAGGCAACTAGGCTTATGTACATGTATCTAATTTCTTCTCCTTTGATTTCAGTTGCAGTCCTTTGATGCTCCATCTCCCATAACATGCCAGTGTGTTCCTCCTGCCACTACCAAGGAGAATCCCTCAGTTGCACCTGCTAAACTTTGCCCTAGGAGTATGATGGACAACAGCAACAGCCGCTGCATTTCACCCCTTAAAGTAGGAGACAAACCAGCATAATAATGATGATACTTGTATTTTGTAGTCCTTTTGCCTTCAGTTAAAATGGAACTAATACTTAAAGATGATGCCCGACTATTTCCATACACCATCTCTGGTCCTTGATCACATCAAATAGACTGTCAACATTGTTCTGAAAAGTTTTTGGTAGCATCTTGTAGATTATATTGGGACAGTTGAATGTTGTTTCAACCATGAAATATTTTAAAATACCATTACCAAGCACCTTCAATATTTCAGATCGCATAGGGGGTCATTTGATATACCGTGAATGTGTACATGAAAGGAAGTGTATAATCAAGTGCCTCCTGCTGACCGTCCTTAAATTCGTTGTAACCAAAATGTGATCTCATGATTGGCTATTACATACCGGCTATTACATATCGGCAAAAATAGATATACATGTATAGAGATATTAAAATTATCTATTTTTGATACCGGTCAGTATACAATACATATGTATTTGCTCAAGCCATGTTACATGTAAATAAAGAATTTGAGATAGTAATACCTGTCATTTTTTTTTCTTGACCAATATGGTTATATTTCTTTTGACTTGTCACAACACAATGTTCTTTGCATGTGGGACAGCGGTACTCATGGGAGAGGTGGGATTCTTGAAGAGTGGGACTCTCACACTTTGTTTCGTCCCCACGAGACACAAAAAGAATCATTCAAATTGTCAACATGTGATGGAAGATAGTTGGTCTGGACTGGAATTGTCCATACTTGATGTCCTGTCGAACATGTATTCAGGCCTGCAGCTGGTGGCAGTGGTTAGGTTGTGAATATGTTCGTATGTATTTATCACACTGACTTGTCACAACCTAGTGTTTACCTCATGAGGTCTGCCGGTTGGTGGTGAATATGCTGCCTTCATTATGAGTTGTCTCAAAATGGAACAATAATATTTGATTTAAGATAGGGTCAAAGAATCATTTTATTTCCATGTTTGAAATTTACACTGAACATTTACATATAGAATGTGTTTGTTACATTATGTAGCCTACAAAATAAAGAGTTAGAATAGAAAATAATTGAAATTACAACAGACCAACATGACATGCAGCCTACTAACATGAATAGGATGTCCTGCATTGCACAGGGAGAGGGACAGCTAAACCGGGACCTCGTGGATACTGTCGATGTTCAGGTGGGTAGCTGGGAGTGCACGTGTTTGTTGGCCTGGCAGCCAAGACATGAACGGATTGCCAGACCGTGAGGTTGCCCATCGACGATATCGTCTTTCCACACCTTGGCCTAGGCCGACAGATGAAAAACAGAAGTGCTGGAAGTGGAGAAATGTAAAGAATAAAGGTCAAATTCAAAGCCATTCACTTTTTTGGAATAGCCTAGGCCTAGGGTAGAGTTGGCCTGCTGGAGAAATTGGCACCTGAAATAAAAGTCACAACCATCCTGTCTTCAAGACGTTTAGTGCCACCAATCATGCATAGGTGGCAGCACTTTCCTAGCGCGATCATACACAAAACATGACAAACGACGTGTAGGCCTCGGCGCGATTTATAAACAATGAGAAAGAAAGGCAAGAAAAATGCCAGGGGAAAATGAGCGGCGTCTCACCTTACCTATTATATCCATGATTTTGCATGATTTTCATAAAGTTGGAGAGAGGGCCGGACCTGCAACAATCCGTTGCACGTGGTCAGCACGTGGTGACGTCGCCTGACGACGTCGTACGACGTCATGACAGAATGTCGCGGAAAATCGACACTGGAAAAAAAGGCTATCACATATTCAGTGTGAGTTATCTCGGCACGCAACCAACGAAAATCAACCAATTTTGGGAGAACCACCTAGCGCGCGCAAGGAGTACTCTCGTTTAGGGAAATCTCTCAGTTAGGGAACTCTCATCTGGGGAAGTAGCCAGGCGGTGGTGTTCAGTATACGTCACTGTAGTAAGCCATCAAGATGTACCATTAGCACGTGTGTCGTACCTGTCTTAACCGTGGTGGGGCGTTGTAGTAGTACCGGCGGTATACAGTACGAATGTTCCTGACTGAGATC
>NMRB01001802.1:8052-33778 GCA_002633025.1 Notospermus geniculatus | reverse complement strand
TTTGCAATTTGAGGTGCATGGCGTACGGTTGAAAAGGTGCATTGCGTACGGTGAATTTGCAAAATCGGCGTGTTTTCAACATTTACAAGGTGAATTTCCCACAGCTCTAATATGAATAATGTAAATAACGTACCTGGCTTCCATCGTAGACAAGAATCCTGCTCTGGAACCCTTCCACTGTGATTGGTATGAGCAAAATGTTCGTCATATTGGCCTAACGCGTGCATTTTGGAAATTGGCATCAAAATTACGAAGTCACCATAGGTGACCAGCCATTCATCAAAACCACAATGCCTTATCTTTCATATAATATGTTTACTACATTCGTAAAAGGGGTTGGGACAGAATTATTCTGATTTTTGTGCCCAACAAATATATTCGTCTGCTATACCGGAAGTAGGTGCATAGCGTACGATAAAATATGAGTCACCAGCGTGATAACGTCTCCGCACACTTCTGGGAGACTGGCCAATAAAACTTACCTGCCAAGGTCATAGTCATCACATGATGTCAACATCTTTTGAGATTTGACCACTTCATTTGTCACGGCTAAAAGAAAAGGGAGAAAATTTCATCAATTTTTAATTCAATAATTGGATACCCGAACTGCAGAACCCTGGGCCTGGTGATATACATGTATGTAGTTTTTAAAATGAACCTTGTTGTCTATACTATTGTTGAAATAAATAGATAGGCCTAGGCTAGATCAGGCAACGAAATGTAAAATCAAGATTTATTATGTTTATCCGAGGTTTTCTGTGCAGACCGCGTAATTCAATCCATATGTTGCAAGAGAAATTGTACAGAACTTGCAAAAGAACCAAGATTAGGATCCAAGTTCAGCAACCAAGTTTAAGATAACAACTTTTCAATTGTCCGCTAGATGGCACCTCAGCTGAATCAGCCTAGGCTCCCTTGCACACTGTAGCTGAGGCGCCATCTAGCGAATGATTTAGAAATCGTTAGCCAACAATGTATCTTAAACTTGGATGCGAAACTTGGATCCTAAACTTGACTCTTTCGTGAGTTCTATACAATTTCTCTCGCAACATATAAATTACGCAGTCTGCATACAAAACCGCGGATAGGCCTAGGCCTTAGCAGCTAAACATAATAAATCTTGCTTTTAATGCTTTTGAAGATGTTTCCCACTTCTTGCACGCTGTCTACATAGAAATTGTGTGCTAAACATAAAAATCTTGCTTTTGAAGATGTTTCCCACTACTTGTGCGCTGCCTACATAGAAATTCTGTGCTAAGTGAAAAACCCGACACTGATTTTTTTGCGGAAATAACTGCCCATACTGGGAACTGTGACGTATGTGACAGTACACGTGCTTACTTTTCAATGTGAACGAACGTAAATCACGGTCTACACAGACCCATGCGAGCGAATCCCCGATGATTGAATGGCATTCTTTACACTGGAATACAAGGGGGATATCTTGCTGCACTTCTTCGTCGTTAGACGTTTGATCACTGACTGATTTCTCATTATTCGTGTCATTTCCACTGCGATTTTGAACACTTGCCGCCATTGTGGCAATGTAGTCTCGCGCAGCAAGGCGTTTTGTTCCAGTGAGTAGCCACACAACGGTTTGCGCTTCCCCAGCATTCTCCTCCAATCGCCGCTAGGTTACGCCACTCGTCAGTGGGCACACGCGAAAATGACATTTCACTTTTGCTGTGGAAAGTTGCCTTTTTCGATGAAAAACATGGTTCAACAACGCATGAGCTATAGATTGTGCAACAAATATATATTGTCCAACTTGAAAGAATCTAAAAGAAATGTACATAGTGCAGCAAAATCAGTCGAAATGACAGTTTTTAATGGTTCGCAATCAACATTAAAATGTAGACCTACAGGGAGTCCCAGTAAATGTCAACATATGGGAAGCCAGTTTCGGGGCACAAATTCAGCTGGAGCTTTGACATCTCTGCAGTGCTTGAGAAAAGGGGCAGTATACTTAGAAAGTGCTGCAGGTTGCGGCAAACTATCGTTCTTTCAACCATATAAATTTGGCCGAGATGAAAATTATTCAGGCCTAGGCCTTGGCTTTCTACTACAACCAGCAGCAGGAGGACATCACGTTGTAGACTGCAGCCTATCTTCAAATTCAACTTCTGCACATTATCAGCAATTAAGAAAATACACTACCTTGATTGATGGAACTATGACTGTATTTTCCTCAAAGTCGGTAGAAGGTTCGCTTCTCCAACATGTCCAAGCTAATGTATTGAATGTTGAAATCCCAAGACGATTCAAGGCAAGATCACGGCAAGGAAGGGCAAAGAAGGAAGAGGATCGGCAGGTTATTTCCTTTCTTTTGATCCAGATTCTGGGTCGAGGGTGTGATCACATTCCCCCTTGCTAATTGGCTGTCATTGTCCGTTTTCATTTCAGTCAGGAAGGCCTACTTGTACATGTAGGCCTACTGTAAACCGTGAAATTTTCACGGCACTAATTGTTCGCGATTTTCGTCTTCATAAATTTCGCGATATGGCCCTTGTAAGACCCAGAGTACATTTTTTGGCCATTTTGCCATCTATCATGTCTATAATCAAAGAATGCTTACCGGAACCAGCGATTTTCACGCAATTTGTAAGTTCGTGTTTTGACCCCTCATCGCGAAAATAAAACACTTGCGAAAATTTCATGGCTTACAGTATTGTGTCCTGCGATGTTCATTATGTTTTACGCTATCATATTTATTTCAAGGATGAAGAAGAAGACACTGATGATGAAAGTGATGATGAAGAAGATGATGACTCAGATTCTGAAGCTGTCGATAATTATCTGCAGGAGGACAGGAAATTCAGTAATGCTTTCAAAGATTACACATTTTATATCAAGTCGCTTAGAGTTGATGCTGTTGTTGGGGCTGGATTGAACATTTCTAGAAGGTAGGGACGACAACAGCCTTACATATTGTAGGTGGGCTAACCATTATTATATTGGGGTTCTTGACACATATTACTGATAAAAAATAAGGTGGTATCGAGACTTAATCATGTCAGTTGTGAAAGCCTATTTTTGGCGTTAGTCTTTGATGGCAGGCCTCACCATTGCAGTTAGTGTTTCCTGGTCCACTCCTGTGCACTGATCTCTTAAATGTGAAACTACGGTAAGCTTGATACTGCTCAGGGTTCACATGGCATCTTTCCTTACTTCAGTAAAGTTGAAGAGCAGTTCCTTGGGAGCAAACTACGGCTCAATGGAGAAAAACTGGTGAAGAAAGGTGCAAAGGTTGGTGCTGTTTGTTTCTCAGTTATTCACTTCATTTAGTTTGGAAGAGACAAAGACTGCTGCTTGTCAGTGATATCACTTTCACTTCTCTGCAAAAAAACAGGGCAGGAGAATCTAAGGTGTATATATGCAAGGCGGTCCAGGAAAATCCGTTGGATATCGCGTTTGAGGAAAGTGGTAATGGCCTTGGTGAACCCACACATTTCAATAGCTGACTCCCCCAAATGTACTATGTAATAGGTAAACAGTAGCAGATCAATGCACAGGCAATCTGACAGCCCTTATTTATCATTCAGCAACTTCCGACGGGTTTTCCCAGACCGCCACACATATTCAGATGAGAAATGCGCCTTTACTTTTCAGATGGNACAAAATCTCTCCATGCAGTGGTGAGAAATTTGGAAATGTCAAACGTTTCCAAATAGAAAATTCCTACAAAAAAGGAAAATGCATCCAGGCTAGCTGCAGCCAGAATCCAACCATGTCCTTCAAGAGGACAGGTGCTGCCCTCTGAGCTAAGCAGAAGGAATTAAACGTGGAGAGATTTTGTAACTGTTACAAAATCTCTCCAATTTTTAATTCCTTCTGCTTAGCTCAGAGGGCAGCACCTGTCCTCTTGAAGGACATGGTTGGATTCTGGCTGCAGCTAGCCTGGATGCATTTTCCTTTTTTGTAGGAATTTTCTATTTGGAAATGTTTGACATTTCCAAATTTCTCACCACTGCATGGAGAGATTTTGTTACGTTACAAAATCTCGCCACTCGCGGATGTGCTTGTCTATGTTTACCGCTCGAAATTCTATGGCTGACGTCATCATGGGTTCCCCAGAGCTATTTATAGCCGACCATGTGCTTTTCTAAAAATAGTACATTGCCGCCATGACACCTCCTCGATAGCCAGACCCGTTTTTTTTCAGTGTAGATTGGTTTCTATCCTTGCCGTTACACTCCCGCGGCGCTACTGTCGTTGTGACGTGAGCGCCGCGGGAGTGTAACGGCAGAGATTGGAACCAGTCTACTTTAGTGTAGCAAATTGATGGGCGTGGCCGTGTAGCGTGTTCGGAAAGCTTCCTCGGGGAGGCTCGGGGAAGCGGGAGAGCGTTCGGTAAGGTATTTGGCAGGCTGCCAAGGCTTCCTCGAGCCTGGCCGAAGTGAGCGACTCGCCGAGTCGCTCACTTGGGGAAACTCCCGGCATGCATTTCGGTTTTCTTTCCAAGCCGACCTGCTGATTGGCTAAATGTGGAATATTTCACGCCTGCAATCCACAGTAGTACCTTTCCCCGAGGAAGCGCAAATACCGTTCGGAAATTCGCCTTCACTGGGCATGCTCACATTCCCCGAGGCTCGGGGAAGAAATTTCCTCGGGGAAGCTTTCCGAACACGGCCGTGGATAGTTTGTTCGCTCTTTTTTGTACATGTTGTAAACAATGCAAAATGCGTAATTTCAATATTTTATCAAGTAAATTTTATTTTGTCTTTATTCAGAAAATTTGTTTTCAACTCTTGCAAAAATTATCTTTCTTGTCATTTGTACCGACGTTTTTATGAGTCACTCCATTTCACTGCAAAATTTCGGAAAATTGTACATGCATGCATGCATCAGTGTGCATGACATCATGCATGTCATGGTCGAAATAGGCCTAACAGCTGAATAAATTGATTCAACAAGGGCCTAAATATATCAAATATGCAATGGCAGCCCAGTGAAAGTTGCAACAACTTTGAGGAACAATCTGATAGTCGCGTCTCATCATTGCACTTGGCAAGCGGCATAGGCTAATAGTAGGCCTAATCTAACCATGATACCATATACACTAGGCCTAACTAGATCATAGGGCCTAGGCCCCAGCCCAGCTGACCATGCTGACCAGAATTTGCACAGTTTACTTTTATTTAGGGCCTACATGCTATAGGCCTAGGCCTAGACTAAACTTCTATCTAATCTAGGGCCTATCACAGTGGACACAATCACCAGCTAGGACTTAGGCCCGATCCGGCACAATCGCCAACTTGGGACATTACCGGTGTAGGCCTATCGCTTGATTGGGTCACAATTGCCAATCATTGCCACTGATTGCATGTCCCGATTGAGTCATCTATTGCCAGATCGAGTCACGACGAGTGGCGATAAAAATGATAAATATCTTTTTCCATTTGAGCATTAATCTACGCATTTGCGCATGTCCACATGTGCATTTCAATGAAGATTAGGCCTACACATTGTTTTCAGGAAAATTAAACCCAGGTAATTTACTATTTCACAGTTTTGCCATTGGCAATTTTGCAAAGTATGGTAGATTATGGTATGGAAAGAGTGTATATTGACCTTAATTCACATAGTTTTCTGTTAATTTCATTTATTTCGACCTGGTTTTATTTTCCTGAAAGCGATGTGTCTCTATACCTTCAATAAAATGCACATGTGGACATGCGCAAATGCGTGGATTAGGCCTAGGCCTAATGCTCAAATGGATAAATATATTTAGGCCTATCATTTTTATGGCCGCTCGTCGTGACTCGATCTGGCAATATGACTCAATGGGACATGCAATCAGTGGCAATGATTGGCAATTGTGACCCAATCGAGCGATATGTCCCAAGTTGGCGATTGTGCCCGATCGGGCCTAAAGTCCTAGCTGATCACGCTAGCTACTCTGGCTGGTGGTGGCATTCATAGCACGACAAAGACTAGAGGCAAAACAACCCCGACAACAAGTAATTGTGACTGACAAGGTGTCAGTGGAACTGACAGTGACAGTGACAACATGATGATTGGACAAGATGATCGAGCTTTCATCAAAGTGAAGTTGGACACTGCGGGTGATATAAACACTGTGTCAGATCATGGTGACCATGTTACTTGTGAATCTCTCGATGGGTCTGACATATCAACATCAGCCGGTCCAATTAAGACAGAGCCGTATGATACAGAGACAGTTGATTCTGAAAAGTCTGAAATGTTACTGGTAGGCCTACCGGTACGTGATGGTGGTAGGCCTACTGCCGGTACTGATGACACTGTTAGTGTTATCAAGAGTGAAATCGAGGTGAAGTATGAACCAGTGGAGGACTTATTCAGTGAGCCTAGTTCATTTAAACATGAGGATTCTGGTTCTTATGATATGGGTAACTATGAATGGAAGGACACACCAAATGAACCCATGTCTCCACCACACGATGTCCCCCTCACTCTCGTACCTACTGCTGGAAGTGCAAGACTTTTGAAAATCGATGTTGACGATCCTTTGAATCCTGTGGAGGGCGGAGTTGTTAAACAGGAGCAGCTATCAGATGAAGATCTGGATGAAAACTGCAACATTCCTCGTATTGTTAGTGTTGTGTCACTTTCAGACTATAAGGTAATGGCATGGGGGTGCTGTGGAAACATCAGCGCTGTCACCCCTGAAGTTCGGGTCCTATCACTCCAAAAAAGAGTGCAGCACCTAACGAACGGGGCAGCGTCATGATGTCCTGCACGTCGTTTCTGAACTCCATGACGTGACTAAAAAAATCCAGTTGTTTCAGCGATCATGACGTCGGAAAATAATGAGTTTTTTTTCGTCTCATGTCAGGACATCATGTATGACGTGCGGGACATCATGACGCTAAGCCTAAGAATCCATTCACGCGATTTTCGTGCCGTGTGGTGTCGCATCCATTGTTTGTTTCCGCCGCATTGGTCCTGGACAAAGGATGCGACATCACGCGGCACGAAAATCACATGAATGGATTCTTAGCCTTAGACTGTCAGGTGCTGCCGTCTTTTGGAGTGATATCGTCTATTGTCCTCGCTCTGTATGACGACAGTTGAATATCGCTCACCTATAAGTTTATCATTTTCAGCAAAACTGGACACATTCCTCAAGTCCGACTTCAGAAATGGTGGTTAGGAGTGGCAATGGTGAGTTCTCTTTCACTTCTTGCTAAATGTACATTGCAGTCAGCATAATGTATTATTTGTGACTGATCCAGCAAAAGTAGGCACTAATTTGTCACAACTGAGGAAACTACAAAGGGTAATTGCCTTACAACACAGTAGCTGAAATGTAGGTCTCTGCAGGTTGACACTAAAGGGACAGCAATGATACTAGTTGAGTAAACTGATGACCAATGATGATCACCTGTGACAAGCATGTACTTTTGCTAGAGCGGGTCACATTTGTTCCAGATTGGAATTTAATTGTATTGGTTTGATATACCAGTGATTGACACTTGAGATGTCATGTTACCGGGTATGTCACTTACGGTGATTGTCTTCCTTTATTTTGTTGCAGATTCACTGCAAAAACACGATACAGTCATTGACCAATGGACCATGCAAGGTTCCGCTCTGGAATGTCAGGACACCAGAAAGAGTCAGGCTGTTGGTAACGATGGACGTGATGAATCGTTTAAATCAACTCGGACTAGCTCACTTGATCAACCAGCCGGTAATAGCGTGAAAGATCTTACGCAGGAAGCCTGTAGGCCTACCGCTGAGAAAGAATTTAATCAATCCAAGGAATCGTTTAGAGGAGATTCTCGGATTAAACGTCACATGATCGTACAATCTGCCAAAATACCATACACATGTCCCCAGTGCAACAAATCCTTCACCCAAATTTCTGACCTTACACAGCATGTTAAAATCCATCCGTTCAAGAAGCCATTTTGGTGTGAAGAGTGTCACAAATCGTTTCAACACAGCAGCGGCCTGATGTGTCATTTCCATGTTCATTCAGGAGAAAGACCGTACAAATGTGAACAGTGTGAAAAAACTTTCAGATACCCAAGTAACCTCAAGGATCATGTTCTCCTTCATTCTGGAAAAAAAAATTATCAATGCGTTGAGTGCCGCAAATCCTTCGCACAGAAACGCCATCTTAAGCAGCATCAATTGGTACATTCAGGTGAACGACCGTTCAAGTGCAAACATTGCGATAAAAGGTACAAACATAGAGGCGATTTGAAGCGACATTTGCTTACTCATTCAGGAAAAAGACCTCCTGTGGAGGGCGGAGTTGTTAAACAGGAGCAGCTATCAGATGAAGATCTGGAGAAAAACTATGACATTCCTCGTATTGTTAGTGTTGTGTCGTATTCAGACTATAAGGTAATGGCATGGGTGGTGCGGGGGGTGGCGCAGTGGAAACATCAGCGCTGTCACCCCTGAAGTTCGGGTTCGATCCCCTGTCGGACCCGATCTTCATGTGATAGAGAGAGTGATTCTTTGACAGCACTGGTTTTTCTCCGGGCACTCGAAGGCAAATCAGTTCTTGATTCAATACATGTATTTGCTATAATAAGTTTCACATGCTCAAGAGGGCAACGTAGATTGATTTAGCCTTTCATCATCGCATCGGAAATGCCCCTTTGTATTTGGATTATCAACAGACTCTATCACTCCAAAAGAGTGCAGCACCTGACAGTGCAGCGTCATGATGTCCCACACGTCATTTCTGAACACCATGACGTGACTCAAAAAAAATCCAGTTGTTTCAGCAATCATGACTTCGGGGAAACAATTTGATTTTTTTCGTCTCGCGTCAGGACATGAAATGACGTGCGGGACATCATGACGCTATCACCGTCAGCTGCTGCACTCTTTTGGAGTGATATCGTCTGTTGTCCCTGCTCTGTATGACGACAGTTGAATATTGCTCACCTATAAGTTTATCATTTTCAGCCAAACGTGACACATTCCTCAAGTCCGACTTCAGAAATGGTGGTTAGGAGTGGCAATGGTGAGTTCTCTTTCACTTCTTGCTAAATGTACATTGCAGTCAGCATAATGTATTATTTGTGACTGATCCAGCAAAAGTAGGCACTTGTCACAACTGAGGAAACTACAAAGGGTAATTGCCTTACAACACAGTAGCTGAAATGTAGGTCTCTGCAGGTTGACACTAAAGGGACAGCAATGATACTATTTGAGTACGGTAAACTGATGACCAATGATGATCACTTGCGACAAGCATGTACTTTTGCTGGAGCGGGTCACATTTGTTCCAGATTGGAATTTAATTGTATTGGTTTGATATACCAGTGATTGACACTTGAGATGTCATGTTACCGGGTATGTCACTTACGGTGATTGTCTTCCTTTATTTTGTTGCAGATTCACTGCAAAAACANACAGGAGCAGCTATCAGATGAAGATCTGGAGAAAAACTATGACATTCCTCGTATTGTTAGTGTTGTGTCGTATTCAGACTATAAGGTAATGGGATGGGTGGTGCGGGGGGTGGCGCAGTGGAAACATCAGCGCTGTCACCCCTGAAGTTCGGGTTCGATCCCCTGTCGGACCCGATCTTCATGTGATAGAGACAGTGATTCTTTGACAGCACTGGTTTTTCTCCGGGCACTCGAAGGCAAATCAGTTCTTGATTCAGTACATGTATTTGCTATAATAAGTTTCACATGCTCAAGAGGGCAACGTAGATTGATTTAGCCTTTCATCATCGCATCGGAAATGCCCTTTGTATTTGGATTATCAACAGACTCTATCACTCCAAAAGAGTGCAGCACCTGACAGTGCAGCGTCATGATGTCCCACACGTCATTTCTGAACACCATGACGTGACTTGAAAAAAATCCAGTTGTTTCAGCAATCATGACTTCGGGGAAACAATTTGATTTTTTTCGTCTCGCGTCAGGACATGAAATGACGTGCGGGACATCATGACGCTATCACTGTCAGCTGCTGCACTCTTTTGGAGTGATATCGTCTGTTGTCCCTGCTCTGTATGACGACAGTTGAATATTGCTCACCTATAAGTTTATCATTTTCAGCAAAACGTGACACATTCCTCAAGTCCGACTTCAGAAATGGTGGTTAGGAGTGGCAATGGTGAGTTCTCTTTCACTTCTTGCTACATTGCAGTTGGCATGTTCACAAATATCTATTATTTGTGACCGCTCCAGCGAAAGTAGGCACTTGGCACAACGGAGGAAAGGGTCAATTGCCTTACACGCAGTAGCTGAAATGTAGGTCTCTGCAGGTTGACACTAATAAGGGACAGCAGTGATNGAGCGGGTCACATTTGTTCCAGATTGGAATTTAATTGTATTGGTTTGATATACCAGTGATTGACACTTGAGATGTCATGTTACCGGGTATGTCACTTACGGTGATTGTCTTCCTTTATTTTGTTGCAGATTCACTGCAAAAACACGATACAGTCATTGACCAATGGACCATGCAAGGTTCCGCTCTGGAATGTCAGGACACCAGAAAGAGTCAGGCTGTTGGTAACGATGGACGTGATGAATCGTTTAAATCAACTCGGACTAGCTCACTTGATCAACCAGCCGGTAATAGCGTGAAAGATCTTACGCAGGAAGCCTGTAGGCCTACCGCTGAGAAAGAATTTAATCAATCCAAGGAATCGTTTAGAGGAGATTCTCGGATTAAACGTCACATGATCGTACAATCTGCCAAAATACCATACACATGTCCCCAGTGCAACAAATCCTTCACCCAAATTTCTGACCTTACACAGCATGTTAAAATCCATCCGTTCAAGAAGCCATTTTGGTGTGAAGAGTGTCACAAATCGTTTCAACACAGCAGCGGCCTGATGTGTCATTTCCATGTTCATTCAGGAGAAAGACCGTACAAATGTGAACTGTGTGAAAAAACTTTCAGACATCCGAGTAACCTCAGGGTACATGCTCTCCTTCATGATTCTCAAAAGAAAATAAATAAATATAAATGCGTTGAGTGTGGCAAAACCTTCACACAGAAATACCATCTTAAGCAGCATCAATTGGTACATTCAGGTGAACGACCGTTCAAGTGCAAACATTGCGATAAAAGGTACAAGCAGAGAGAGGATTTGACGCAACATATGCGTACCCATTCGGGAAAAAGACCGTATCAGTGTCACATGTGTGATGAATCGTTCAAACGGAGGAATGCCTTGAAATTGCATCTGTTTACCCACGCACGGGAAAGACCATTCAAATGTGACCATTGCGATAAAACATACCAACTGAATGGCAGTTTGAAGCGACATATGCTTATTCATTTGGGAAAAAGACCGTATCAATGTCACTTGTGTGATGAATCGTTCAAACTGAGAAATGACTTGAAATTTCATCTGTTTGCCCACGCAGGGGAAAGACCATTCAAATGTGACCATTGTGATAAAACATTCAAACATGGACATCACTTGAAGCAGCATCAGCGTGTACATTCAGAAGAAATGCCATATAAATGCGGCGTTTGCGATAAAGCGTTCAAACGAACTCGGAACCTCCACCGTCATATGAAGTTTGTTCATGCAGAAGACAAGTTGTACATGTGTGACAAGTGTATGAAGTGCTTTCCTCACTTGGACTCGCTGGAACAACATATGCAAGTTCATTCAAGTACAGGACTTTCCAAATGTGACGAACGCATGAAGGAATTGAAACAGAAGCGCCGTCTATTGTCTGATTCACAAAACAGACAAACTGAGTGCGGTCAGGGTGGTGAATCGTTCAGGTTAAGCAGTCAACTGGCGCTGCACACAAAGCTTGTCCGCAAAGCTGAGGGATTTGCAGTGATGAAATCTGACCAGGGAGTTCAGGTTCAGGAACCCCAAGATGAATTGATCGAGCCTGCTGCCACAAGTGGGGAAGAAACGGAGTCCAGAGAAAGCAACAAACTCAGTCAACACCGACCCTTTGCTGCATGGCTCAGAAAATTTGTGTGTAATGTTTGCGGTACAAGCGTAGACCAGAAGCAGCAGCAGTTCCTACATACACGGCTGGCACGTTATCAGTGTGAATGTGGAGAAAAAAATGTCAAGGTCATTAAAATGTGGCCTCAGCCAAAAAATGTTTCAAAAATGGGACGAAATGAATCGGCATCAGTTGATGTGCCTGGACAAGCGACCCTTAAGTGTGATCAGTGCAATTTTAACATTTGTGAGGCAATCTAGAAAAACCCATAAGATGTCGCATTTGAGAAAAGTGTTAGTGGCCTTGGTGAACTTGCAAATTTCAGTATGTAACCAGTGGTAACACAAGGTACAGAAAAGCACAAAATTGACACACAAAATGATAATAAACAAAGTCTTTTCTAGAAAAGTCTTTTCTAGAGTTTCAGATTGTAAAGTTCCACTTGAAAAAGACCCCGGTTGGGGTCGAAAATTCGTGAATTCTGGAGATTGACTTCTTGTTTATTAACCAGTGGTAACAGGTAAACATTGAGGAACCCGCCGAAACGACGTCATTGACGTCATTTATTTTAAGTGTTGATGCTACGTCATGAAAAAATCAGCTGTACATTTTCTACAGGAAAAATGAGATAAAGACGTTGCCGAAATCGTCATCTATGTCTTCATAAAGCACCACAAAATGTAGACATTTTCATCTGCTACAAGATGGTGTAAATTTTAATGCCAGGCGACCGAAACAAAAGGGTTGTTTTCACGCCAGAAGTACCGGTAAATGGAAATAACGTTAGAAAAAAGAAACTTCGGTCGCACTGCTCATAGCGCCACGTCATGATGTTAGTTCCTCCGGTTCCTCATCAGCAGATCAATATACAGGCAATCTGACGGCCCTTGTTGATCATTCACTGCCATTCGACAGGTTTTCCTAGACCACTTCACGTTTGTTTCAGGTGTTAAGCTGTGTTTACCATTTGGGTGATCATCCTTGTACATTGTTAAACAGGGTGATAATAATTTGAACAGGGTGGCAAAAATGACCTCTCAGAATTTGAACAGGGTCGTACCGCCCTGTGAAACGGGCCTGGCTAGAAGACATACACTGTCCTGCTTGGGGCTCAAGATGTATTTTGTCCCACAGTTGCTTTGAAAATATTCCTGCTTAAATTTGTTGTTGTGTTGCGAATGACCAGAATGATACTTGTACCTTTCAGTTACACTTTTTGTTGGGTTCGTAAGAACACCGGATCGGAGTGAATAAGAGCATAAAGTCACCGAATCGGAATCAATTAACATTCGTGTTTCTTTTTAAATGCAATAATTAGGAATGATAACTAGAACTGTGAAATTTGCTTGACAGCAAATTTGATGGTCCCTACCTCAGAAAATGGAAATTGAATGAAGAAGGGGCAAGGAGGGGTAGGCCTATGACTCTGTGGCACAGCAGTCAGGTTCTTGGGGTTCCCATCCTCCTGGAATGTCTTCCAGGTGAAGGACACATGCAGGATAGGCAGGTAGAGAGGGAGGGAAGACAAGGTTGTGCATTTGACAGCACGTTGTCTGATCGGTGGGCAGGTGGGGCTATCTGCTGTAGGGCCCAGCACCTCCTCTCTCCAAGGATGGTCTTTACCGGAGAGTGGGGAGATAGTGCACTCTCCATGGGAGGAGAGGACGAGGGAAGGGTGTGGGGTGGGGCAGTGACAGGGGGCCCAGGCGGGGAAGGGGGCCGGGGCGCGGGCAGGGAGGAGACTGTCTTCAGAGGTCAGAGGAAGGGCAAAGTGGTCGAGCTGGATACGGACCATCATTCTTGCCTCCTGGACCTGAACCAAAAAAAAAGGGGTGGCATGTGGAATGACCTTGGTCATGAGATGCATGATCATGACTGCATGATGATGGGTCGAGGATTTTTTCCATACACCATCGTCATTAGTTCCTCATTTGCCGCGAGGAGCGCTGTACAGCTCTACCAAATATGGATAATATATGCGAAATCTTGGAATTTCCATGAAACCGGGAATCCCCGGGTTCTTCACAGTTTCCTTCAGGCACTTAGTTAATAAACGGTCCTGACCACAAGAAACAATGGCAGTTATAACGGAATTGAATGTGTCCCAGATTTTTTTCACGGGCCACGAAACGGATTGTATAGGCCCCTTTTTCTGTTTATGTTCAGTCTTTCTTGGTCAGGTTGATTTGCAGGTGCCATGCCCTTCATCCTTTTTAATGCTGAATTTATTCAAATCGGTGATTGACATGTCCCAAAAACAGGCCTACCTAATAAANNNNATAGACAAGTGAGGTTGACAAGCAATTCTAATAAGCACATGGTTGAAAAAGATTACACAGAATCTGCCTACCCCATGGTTTTCACTAGCTATATGAATTCAAGGTACATTGCATGTAAGCAGAGTTTTACCTGCCTCATTTCACTCAAGCCAATGGTCTCCTGCCACTTGCCAGCTTACTGAAAACTGAATAATATGCCCAGCTGAAGCTACTTTTGAGCTCCTCTAGGTTTATTACTTTATACATGTACATGTAATGCTTCATAATCTAAATACTGGTACCTACTTGTCTACTTTGATGCTGGCCATTTATCATGATTACCGGGGTTGCTGGCCAAGATGATACTGATTGCCCCTCAACCGGACAAATGACATCTTCAATCGGGGTTGTCTTGCCACGTTACAGTCGTGGGCATGAATTGCCCTTGGTTGTTCCATCCAGACTCTGACTGAAATTTAAATGAAACCCATAAAACCAGCTGATTTCATTTTCAACCAGTGATGAATATCATTCAACTTGACAGATTCATGAAAATAAACGTCACACTCCCGTTCAGGTTGTTGACACAATGGAATTAATTGGGAAAGATATGTAAGGCTCACCTGAGTCCAAGACTATCCTTGCATGATCTCCAGACCGATTATGAATTCTTACATGCCATAAGGCACCAAAGAGGCAATCGAATGATGAGTAACAATACAGCTTGTAGAGAGGTCTATCATTTGTGGACTTCAAGCCGCGGCCATAAACCCGGGGACCCACGCTTTCCAGCTTGTTCTTGAACAAACGTTGAAACTGCTGATGTCTGCAAGGTACACTAATGGTCACTTTGCTTTCCTGCCCCCTGCCAATCGTTAGCTTCATCTGAATCAGTTCCAGCATTTCATCCAGAAGAATTTCATCTTCAGGCCTTTTTGGAATGGTCTTAATATGCTTTGGTTGGATCCATTGATCATATTTGTGATCAAAACCAACAAAGTGGCACCAGTAGTTTAGCGTGTCACAGTCCAAATCTTCAACGATAACTTGATAAAACGGGTTCTTTCGCTTTGCTTTCCTCCTGCTGCACTGGTGATGCGCTGCTGCTTCTTCAAGTTGGAATTCCTTTTTTTTTGGAAAGGGTCGTAGGTTGTACGGTGTACCACACCCCTGTAATTAAATAAGCTACTAGTAATAATTCGTATATAGGCTAAATGCCTCTAGGCCTAGGCCTACCGGTAATTAAAGCGAATCGATAGCAGATTTTGTTTACATTTGGCTGGTGTTTGTAAACACAAAATTCAGCCAATCAAAATGCACGAAAATTTCTTTGTTGACATTCTGGAGAAGTTTGTTTACGTTTTTTCCTGAAAATTCGTCCCCTTTCAAATTCTATTTCTAAATCAAATTTTTTCGCTTTCGATTTGCTTTAAACATGTTGTTTTCGGTTTCACATGAGTTGCATTCCATTAACAGTGCATGAGTGATTAACCATCCATCACAGTGAGCTGAGCCTGAGGGGTGTGNCTTCAACGATAACTTGATAAAACGGGTTCTTTCGCTTTGCTTTCCTCCTGCACTGGTGATGCGCTGCTGCTTCTTCAAGTTGGAATTTTTTTGGGGGGGGAACGGTCGTAGGTTGTAAGGTGTACCACACCCCTGTAATTAAATAAGCTACTAGTAATAATTCGTATACAGGCTAAATGCCTCTATAGCACGTGACGCAAAATTATCGCCGAGGTTTACATGTTTGGCCGATTTTTTACGCAACCTTGTCATGAAGTGCACAGATTTTTTCTTCACTTGTCAAATCACTGGCGGAATTGCACACACGTTAATGATCCTGAATAAACATAGCATCTAAATAGCATGGTGTTTCATATCAGCGAACTCTACTGTTCGCGGATGCAGCCACCGAAAAACAGGAAAGTTTTTGCAAAGTTTACACAACTGACCGAGATGGCCATGTTCCGACGCCGTCATTGGTATTGTTATTGTGCATGACGTCAATGACGTTGGTGACGGCGCGAGTCTCCCACCGAATGCGCTGAAAATCCTGTGGAAAGTTACCGTTTCAAACTGCAATTTCCAAGCACAGAGATCTTGAACCACTCTGATTCTTTGCCAGATCTTTGCTTTGACATCCATCTTTGTGAACAGCGGCGTTCTCGGCTTCGGCAACAAAAATGGCCCCATGTAATTTGTGTCTATTTTGGACATGTGTCATCCAGCGATAATTTATGGTAACGCACTATAGGCCTACCGGTAATTAAAGCGAATCGATAGCAGATTTTGTTTACATTTGGCTGGTGTTTGTAAACACAAAATTCAGCCAATCAAAATGCACGAAAATTTCTTTTTTTTGTTGACATTCTGGAGAAGTTTGTTTACATTTTTTCCTGAAAATTCGTCCCCTTTCAAATTCTATTTCTAAATCAAATTTTTTCGCTTTCAATTCGCTTTAAACATGTTGTTTTCGGTTTCACATGAGTTGCATTCCATTAAACATCCATCACGGCATCATGTTAACATTAACAAATCATGAAATATTTTGGCCGGCCTGTGCTGTGCCATTCCACAGTGAGGGGTGTGAGGGGATGCCAATTTTGGCACCATGCTAGATGTGTACCACCAACATATCTGCCATAGCAGGCCTAGATGGGGACGATGGTATACGACGTCGTCATCATCACATCATGCACCATGATCCCGCATCGGAACGGGGCATGTGATGTGCACTGCACTGGTGGTGCAGCTAGGCTAGCCTGCCTGCCCCAGGCCTACAGTCACACATGCACAGTAACACACATGTACAGCACAGCCATGGCGCACCACCACCACTCCATCCATGCACACCGTACACATGGTACATTCATGCATTCCGTATGACACATGATGACACTGCACCATGTGCACTGCGCATGCAGCATGCAGTAGGCCTACCGGTAGGCCTAACTTCAATTCAGGTTTAGGCTAGGACTGCATCGTGCATGCGCGATTTTAGGATCACCTACATGACCTACCCTGGAAAGACGACGGGAATGTGGATCTTGAGTTGTAGCCGAGGAGGGCGAGAGCCCACCACGTCCACGACAAACTGAACATGCAGAATCCTTTTGCGAATGCAAAAATGGCGCCATGATGACAAATTGCTATCGAAAACCAGGTCAATACCGTCGCAAATAGAGCTAAATTCTACTGTATTATTCCTACTATGACATTTTCAGCTATGACTTACTATAATGAACATAAAATTGTGATGAAAGTAATTTAATATGTTGAAATAAATCACGAAGCGACTAGTTTTGCGACACCAAACTAGCCTCCGAAGCCTTTCTGCGCAGTCAACCACTGCGCATAGCGTATGTCTGCTTGGAGACTAATCAATGACGTCAAACGCGGGAAATATGAAATGTTACAAAACCTGGTGATATGTTGTGATATGACGGAAGCTCACACCGATTCACGAAAGTTGCAAACTTTCATATGATCAAAAGGCCTGTAAAGACACTTTATGAACAAAATACAAGAACTTTCTGTCGAATTAAAGCTTCATCATTTATTCCATGCCCAGCCCTCACACATTGGCCTAACATTCTTTGCTTAATGCAGCAGATTCTTTGTGAATAATTGTATAACAAGTAACAAATCTCATAATAAGCGAGGTTTATCGGTACTTTGATCCTAGAAACTAGAGGGATCGAGGGATCACATGATCAGCCAAGAAAACAGTTAGCTGTCAATCACCCGACGCCATCTTGATAACCCACAATCCTGTGAGCACGGCGTAACAGATTAGTGCGAGGTAGGAGCGCCTTCAGTTGTAACAATGCTTCGTCGTGGTCATCGGTATCAAGGCCCTAAAGGTATCGTAGATGTACTCAGAATGCAGTTAAAAACAACACTAACGGAGCATAGAACCTAATGAGTATCGAATCGAGAAAATAGCAAAAATAGTAATTTTGATGGATGGCTTCTGTTTACCACCCACCACAGAACCAACATCACCCACTGAATATTCTTTTCCAGAAAATAAAAGTCAACCTACCCAAATATACGTGTTCTTCTCCATGTCGAAATTACCTTATCATGATAGCTGTTTAATCTGACCTAATCCCAATCTAAACAATCAGATGACATCTGTGTGTCCTAAATTAGCTTATTTGGTCCGTTTTTAAAGCCGCACACTATGCACCGCTACTCACTCTCCAGTTCGGCCGAAATAATAGTGCAACCTCATCTAAGGCATGCGTAGTGTATAGAACCATAGAACCACATATTATAGCATTATCCTGCATCGAGGTTTTGGGAATCCCCTTGGGGAATCCCCAATGCTGTGTGTAGTCTTGCGCAGCCAGCCACACAGTACTGCTACGGTTCCCCAGATTCGAAACAGCGGCTGGGTGACCGAGACTAGGCTCGTCGATTATAACCCATCTGTCTATAGTGTCTGGCTTTAAGGATTTGATGACAGAGAATGTATAATAATTTGATTTTGAATGATTTTCTTGAGTAGATATGGCGCGAGGTTCAAGCGGGTTTTTGGCCCCGGTCGGGGTTTTCTTCAGGTGATGTCTTTACACTTCTGGTAGCTCGACTTGAGGGTGCCGGCCTGAGGAGGGCCCTGGTTGGGGTCGGGAGTTTGCGGGGTCTGGGGGGCGGCGTTTCCTTTTATATCATTTTGGGTGTCAATTTTGAAGTGTGCTTTCTGTTGGCTGTCTATGGTATGTTGGAAGTGTGACTGTAGCATCTGAAATTTCTCTATTATCTATACCCAATTCGTTATTTCAAATACCACCATCAGTATTACTCTGGGCTATTAATCTCTTTGAATCTCTACTGATGAGTGTAAGGGCTCGCTAGGCCCATGGAGGCCTCCACGAGGCCTATGCTTTAGACTAGTTCCTTGTCGTTCCGCTACGTTACGCTACGCTACTACACTATAACGACAAGCACGGACCACCATCTTTTGTTCAATTAGTCGGAATTCCGCCTAATTCGTTTTTCCACATCTGCGCAGGTTCTTATGCGTGGAACGATTTTTATGCGTGGAGAGTGGAAATGTTCTAAATATAGCCTGGAACACGTGGATTTTCACGGTTGAACTACATGAACTGACCACTGACGTGACAGCAGCTGGATTAATTATGTTCGACTGTCACTGGGTTTGGAAACTGGTAAGTTTACGAGGGAGGAGGCGGAGTTTTTTCACGGTATGTTGTATGTAGGCATGCTGGGATTCCTTTGTTCTTTCGTCTCGTTTTTGTGAGGGCAGATAAACTCTGCAGTGCACTTTAAGTTAAGTGGGTGCCGTGGTAGGCCTTGCTTGCATCCATCACATGCCTCCGCCACTCTGGCGGGTAGTCCTCCTGCTGGAGTGCGATTAGGCCTAGATCATGCGATAAACTCCAAGAAAATTTCTGCGGAACAAAGCAGGGTTTATTGACAGCGAGACACAGTGCTGGAAAATACCCCGAGGAGTGCTAAGAATAGAATGTACTACGTCATCAATATGGTTCAAAATGGCGCCCCGTTCCTGTCTTTATATTTTCAGCAATCTATAAAGACAGGGTACCAGTCTACCTATGCTTGAGACAAGGACAGGACACTATACTGTTTACTTGAAGGACAATTGACAATAATGTATTTTTTTCCGCAATTTTCATTGATATCACTCACTGATAATGACAATACTATAATGCGAATATATTGTAGGTCTGTAGAGCAGCTTCTTCCCGAGAGAAAAACAGATGGTGTTAGTTTACACGGTCAGACGATCTACCTCTAAATGGTGTTTTTATTGGGGGTAGCCTATCACCAGTCCAACTTGATTTGAAATAG
Organism: Notospermus geniculatus; assembly: GCA_002633025.1. Classification (NCBI taxonomy): domain Eukaryota; kingdom Metazoa; phylum Nemertea; class Pilidiophora; order Heteronemertea; family Lineidae; genus Notospermus; species Notospermus geniculatus. The sequence continues at coordinate 13,788 of NMRB01001802.1, read as the reverse complement.
CCGACGTCTACAGAATCCACGTGGTGGAGAAAAGTGAGTCACAGTCCAATCCAATCCAATCCAATCCAGTGTTTCTCAGTCCAGGGTTTTCGAATACCCGTTTTCGATTGCGTGTCTACTAGGGTCCCGCAAAAAATCACCTCTTTGCGTGGCAATTGCGTTCTCGCTAAAATAGCGTGGTCTTTATGAAACGCCGAGAAAATATTGCGTGGTGTTAGCGTGCTATTTGCAAGCCCGCAAACGCTCGTGTGCCTTTTATGAATAAGGCGTCAGATGTGCAACAGTGTAACACGAGATCCTAGGGAATACAGGCCTAATAGACCAAAACGAGCAACAGCAACACAGGGCAATGGCTTTCAATTTTTTAAGGCAACGCCTGAATCTCAACGTCCGGGCAGGGCAAATAAAAACAGGACTCAGTTAATTTTCATTGTACGGTAGGGCAACTATTAACAGAAATTTCTAGTACGCATAGGGCAGTCTATTCTATTACACCGGGCTTCCAGGAACACTGACAATATCACTTGATCATTAGAGTAGGATGTTTTCTTTAGGCAGAGAGGTTGACGCACGGGGTATAAAGCAGCTTTTTCAATGGCAGATTCTATAATCTTCCTTGTACGTGACTTGCGAGACAAAATATATTCACGTATTCACCATGGACTCATTCAATGTATTCAATTAAGGACCGACAAAAGTAGTGATGACGAGGGACTTATGTAGGCGGCTTCCTGGTCGTTCATACAAATTGTAAAACGATTCAGCAACGGCGAATTTGACTACAAAGCAGTCAGATAATTTGAGAAAGAACGTCATGCGCAACTTACCAACACATTGGGTTTCCAACGGGACTTTTTCGTAGCGTATTTACAAAACGACACAGAATTGTCATCCTTTGCTTAAATAGGCTACTTCCTCTTATGAGCTGTAAGGGGCTGTATACTTAAGGTTGAATTGTCCCAACTAAATTTTTGATTATTTATAATAAAGTGACAAAACCCATTTTCACAGGGTGATTAGTTAAGAGGTTAAACTAGATCATAAGAATGAAAAATTGGCGAATTTCCCCTTATTTCAACTGAAACAAAAGACCTTTGCAAAATGTCATTAACGTAGTAGAAATACACAAGTCCTTAAAATGCGGTTTACAACACATGTTAAATACATTGTATACTTTGTATTTATAAGGTTACATTCGTTTATATCCATGAAAATAATGACAAATAACACCAATATCCTCTCAACTTTGGCAATTTGTTCAACCTCTAGCAGTGGGGGCATCACAGAACAGCCTTTCATGTGTATGGCTTGTTAAGAACAGGCAGTCAGGTGTGAGGCATACTACAGTCGAAGTCAACCTTACTTCAACAAGGGCAGAATGTCAGGCCTGTGCAACAGACACCATATAAACGCAATGATTGAACCACAAACCACAGTATTCACCAGTTGACTGAGCACAACCTTGGATTTGCCTCATGGAAAGTAAACCAAGTTACCCTAACATCATTATGTAACTGCGACATGAATTATTTTCCACCGACTTGTGTAGGTTTTCAAGTTTGGTATGTTGCCCTTGTTGAGTGCGCTTAACAAGCCATAGCCATGAAAGGCTGTTGTATGATGCCCCCACTGCTCGAGTTGAACAAATTGCCAAAGTTGAGAGGATATTGGTGTTATTAGTCATTATTTTCATGAAAGGCAAAGGATATAAATGAATGTAACCTTATAAATACAAAGTATACAATGTATTTAACATGTGTTGTAAACCGCATTTTAAGGACTTGTGTATTTCTACTACTTTAATGACATTTTGTAAAGGTCTTTTGTTTCAGTTGAAATGACGGGAAATTCGCCAATTTTTCATTCTTATAATCTAGTTTAACCTCTTAACTAATTACCCTGTGAAAATGGGTTTTGTCACTTTATTATAAATAATCAAAAATTTAGTTGGGACAATTCAACCTTTAGTATACAGCCCCTTTAAAACGCCCCTCTAAAAATCTGGATGTAGTATGAAGATATCACACTTTTGATCAAAGGAAACGTTAAGATGAGAAACATCCCATTATACATGTTATAGGGGATACCCCTCCTTTACTCATACCAATTTTAAAACACTTTCACCGCCAAAGGCGGAAATTTCCGTCTTTTGGTGTTTTTTGCATTAGAGTACCGGTACTTTAGATGGCATCTAAAGTACTCTAATGGAGAATATTTCATGAAGATCGCTCAAATGGATTTGGTGTAACAGTAACAGAAACAGCCGTTTCACTGGAGAATGCATTACACGAAATGGCGGCTAATGCATTTTCTAGTTCCTTTTTCTAATATTCGTGGAAAAGTGAGAAAAAGTGGCCTTATTTACGGAATATTTTAATATAAAGTTTCATGCTGATAGCAGATATTGGTATCAAAATGAAGCTGACGACTTCCTCGTTCTGTATATTGTTAGGCAAATGTTGGAAAAAGTCTGGTCGTGTATATGTTTCAAATAATCTAGACGAAGAAACATTTAATATGTAGAAAAAGCTATTTTACAGTGTACGTGTATTGAAACTCCTATAAGCCAGGAATAAAAAGTGTTACGTCTTTATTGGAGTTTGTAAGGCGATATTAGCCTTTTTATGTACACGAATCTATTCAAAAATATATCTTTAAATAAAAAATGTAATTATTCTTATCATGTTGCATTCTTCACGAAGTGGAATTAGTTACTTTTCCACTGATCGCCAACAATGATCGACGAAGAAGCGGAACGAGAAACTGTGTTTTCTAATTCCTTTATTCCAGTGGCTTATCACCTGCCCACTTTAGGCTGCGTATCCATAGGCTGTTCGCTTGTGCACTTTTTCCCTGTTCCGTGTTCGCTTGTGACCTTGTGACACGTCACAAAGAGAATGAACACTTAATTTGCTCACTGGCCGTTCCCATAGGGCACAAGGCCAGGTCCCATTGTCCTAACGGCACGAGTCCACGGAACAAGGGAAATTCCACAAAGGAACAGCCTATGGAATCGCAGCCTTAAACCGCATCAAATTCAACTGTAGACTGGTGCCCAGTAAACACCGTCCCAAAGAAAGGAAGTTTGCGACTGACAAAATTCGTGATGTTGTAGGTGTCATGCAAGCGGCTTCCTGTTTGGTCGCGTGAATCAAAATACATTTAGCAATCGCAGAGATAAAAATGACTTGAAATGATTACTAGTATTGAGGAAGAACGTGCGGAATTTCCCAATACCTTTCTTTTCAATCGTGAGACGTCTTGCTCTCGGCTCATACAATAACTAAAAATGTCATCCGTGCTCCCAAAAAAAGATATTTAAACGAATTCAGTAACACAAACTTATCATTTTGCATTCTGCACGACACTTGATACCGTGATTTTTTGAGCTGAGCCTAACCATGGTTGACGAAGAATCGGAACGAGAAACCCTGCTTCCTCACGTACACCAGTCCGACAAGCGAACCTCACGGTGGGGTGTGGGATGTCTGGCGGTGGCTGCATTCCTGCAGGGAGTATGCATGAATAGACTCATCACGAACTCTAGGCATGATTTCAATGTGATTCAAGAGAACAGGCAGCATGTTTACCTCGTAATTTCGGCAATTGTCTTTCCAGTATTTTACATTTTACCAACTCTCTCTGCGCTATACGCCGATCTAATCGTGGGGAAATATTGTGCTCTGATCTTTGGACTTTCTCTACAAACCACAGGCTCATTCATCGAATTCGTTGCTGTTTTAAAAATGACAACTACGCCCGTGATGGACGCAACAACAAACAAAATACTATATGCCGTGTGGTCGGTCTATACTGCACTGATGGCGATGGGTGTCTGTTTTACCATTCCACTCTTTCTCTCGTTTGGTTGGAATCAAGTTAAACAAACCACCGAATCCATATCCACATTTGTGAGAAGGATTTTCCTTGTGTTCATGCTTGGTTTACTAGCCGAGGACAGCGCTGATATTTGGATATTCAAATCCATCGTCCCAACGCAGTACTACAGAACTGTTTATCATGCTGTAGTACTGACATTTAATGTACTTTCTCTTGCAATCGTTCTAATGGGAAATAGCTCTTATCAGAAAGGAACAACAAGTGAAGGTAGAAATTCATTTAAAGAGTTCATGGCTACAGCGAGGGTTTATATCGTCTGCCTCCGCTGTCGACGACAATACGATGAATCACATCAGCAGTTTCTCAGCAATACGTATGACGCTGTGGACATCGGGAGGTTGAGGAGACTCAATTTTCGGAAAGGTGTAATGGCGGTAGCGCTCCTCTCTGCCTTGGCTGCTTTAGTTCTCATTCAGTTTGCTCCAAATGGACTCCTAGCCAAATTGTCACCACGATTCATAGGAGACAGTAGATACTTGGGAATCTTTCTACTGATATTGGGTGCGGAGTGCAGTAACAAGATACGAAGGCGTCACCTGTGGCAGGGCACTGTGGCCAATAGATTGAGAACGATCGGAGTTGGTTTCGTGTTGACAGCCGTCGGAATGCTGACAGCAGGCCTTGCTTGCTCCTCCATCATTTCATCTGGGCAAGAGGAGTTTCATAGTGCTTTGCCGTTTATTCCAGCATTCCTCTTTATTGGTCTAGCACAATTCACGGTGCTCACCAACATTATGTCACTGTGCATAACAGAGTCTCCAGCTGGTTTGTCGACCACCGGATTTTCCTTTGGCGCCAGCCTCCTTGCTATATCTCTCCCGATTGAAGCGATTATTTCTAAATCATTAGATCTTAAGTCCATTAAGCCGTACCGCCTTCCAAATCTCGATTTCTACATCCTAGCCGGTATCACCGTTGCGGTTCTGGCCATTGTTTATATACCAGTGTGCATGTTGTATATGAAGGCCGACGTTGCAGTAGCTAATGCGCATTGCAGGCAAAGAGAAGATCATAACAACGGGACACCCACTGCAACTACCGATTAAAGGAACACGGCAGTCTCAATACAGTCAATACTGTCAATACAGTCATGGACATAAATTTATCTACACCTAATACCTTGTACATTTCAAATACATGTACTACTGAACCAATTTTCACACGGTTTGTTCCACATGAAAGTACATGTACATCTTGTTTGTCATATTTCTGCATCAAAATTTTGGTAATTTCGGAATTCAGTAGGCTCGCGTATACCCCGCCGTCAAAGCCAGCACCGATTCCGAAATTTTCTAAGTCCAGAAGAGATGTCGATTTTTACCCTGACAATAGGGCCTGGTATGATCGACGATTTGACAAGGGTAGTTATGAGAGTTGCACGCATATTACGATAAATGACCAATCATCTGTGCAAAGGCCTAGACCATGGAAACGTTCTGGAACGTCACATTAATGAACGACTCCAAATCATGTCCATACTCTAAATTCCCACTTACCTGTCCCATTCTTGATCTAGGAAAAAATGACTAAACCCTGAGTTGAAGGTAATGGGGTGGTCAGAAACAGTACCGGTAATGTCCTGTCCACTTACTTGTCCCACTCCCGAGCCCGGCAAAGAATGACGGCGGTGCGATATCTTCAACTTAGGATTTGGTCATTTTTTCCAAGTTCAGGAATGGGACAGGTAAGTGGGAATTTAGAGTATGTATGTATGGCATAGGCCTACCATTTAAAATTATTGCTAGACGCAATGATCCCGGGACCCGCCGCTAGGCGGGATATGTCATTCGAGGTCTATTGCGGATCACAAGGTCACGTGGCTTAGTCCTAAACGCA